>WYDI02014746.1:0-30887 GCA_009867235.2 Psittacus erithacus
AAAGTTAGAAACACAGCGCTGCACCAGCCACTAAGAAGGAGAAAAAATGACTGCTACTGCTGAACCCATGACACCCATTTATCAAATTGCTTTTGCTCAGGGGCATGGATACACTTGGTGGGTGATGTGGGAGGATGTTCAAGTCCAGTGTGTGCCTCAGATTTGATTTCCAGTGTGTGCCTCAAAGAGATTTGATTTTGAGTTGAAATAGCCAGTGAATTGAACTGGATGATGCTGTATAGAGTTAGATATTACCGCTTCCATGGCGGCTGTACACCTGTCGCTGCACTAGATGCCTCATGGCATCCCATCTCCACCACTTTGGATTTGAGGATCTGAACCTGACTCCCATTTGTTCACCACATTAATGAAGAATGAACTGTGATACAACTGGACAAGTTCTATCAGCAGTGATGGAATTCGAACGAGCTTCAACACGCAGCAATCTAACATCACACAGCATCCATCTTTTCTGCCTGGAGAGATTGCAATGACAGATGGAGCCCAAAGTCATGGACTGAATGGACTCAGTGAACTTTTGTAGGGGTGTTTCATAGACTAAGGGAATGATGCCTGTTTCTGTATACACACACATACATATATATACATATATATCTCTCTCTAAAGACAGAATGGTGGGAAGTGTGAGACCTGGCATGATGTAAATGACATGAAATGGTATTAAATGGTAAGGGGTGAATACTGTCGTGGTTTTGGCTGGGATAGAGTTCATTTTCTTCCTGGTAGCTGGTGCAGTGCTGTGTTATGGCTTTAGTCTGAGAATTAGGCTGATGACACACTGGTGTTTTTAGGTGTTGCTCAGTAGCATTCACCCTGATCAAGGACTTTTCAGTCTCAACCACTTTCCAGTGGTGTAAACCAGCTGGGTTTAAACCACACCACTACCCAATGCAAAGGAGTCAAATACAATCCTTCTGTTTCATACCCAGTTTCTTATTTCTCTCTAAGGTCACCAGAAGTCAGTTTTGAGGGGGAGCCCAGTCTATATGAATCATAAGAAAATACTTTAATATGTGTGTTCAGCCTCTGACTTTATAGCAATTCAAGTTAATTCAGTGTCAGTTGTCTGTAAAAATTCATACTTACCCATGCAGTTCCTTAATTTGGGTGCAAATATGTGTCTGAGCTCTATACATTGTTAAGCAGTTAGTTTTAATCATGTGGCTGGCTGACTTTTTGCATAAAACATTATTTTCCTGAATCCGTATATTGTGCTGTGGAGGGTGAGCACATGTCAGTGGTTTAATCTACTGAATGCTGCGCAGCAGCAGAAGAAATGACCTTACTGGCAGGGTCTTTAGGTGAGTGAAGGAATGTTGCTGTGGTATTTCTGTCTGGTCTTTCAACCTTGCAGGGCCATGTTTTGTAGCACAGTTTTCTGACCAGCCTTCCAAAGGCCGAGGTGAGCAATTCCACAGGGGAAGCGAGTCAGGCTTTCAAGAGATGAAGAGCTGTTGAATTCACAATACTTCTGTCTGCTTTCCTAACCCAAAGCCGGACTTAACAGATGAGCCTTAAGGTCTGTTTCCTGACCTTCCATGCTGTCACTGAGATTGGAAATCCCCACTGCAATTACTAGTAAGTTCCTTTGTCCTCATCTGTTATGAACGTTGACTCCCTGGGGAGAACATGGTAGCCAGGAAAATGAGTAAGACTGTGACAGTATGGTGCTGAGCTAACAGGATGGACCCAAAATGTTACCCTTTATTTTTGATGCGGATGATTTAAGATTCCTTTTTTCCTTTATCTTCCTGGTCCTTCCCAACTTTAAGTAATTAGCACAGAAATGTTTAATTTCTGTGTTTAATGAAAGACCCCCCATAAAAAACGGCAGATACAGGTCTACTCTGCTGTAAACACATCACTAAATCATGCAAACCAGAAAGACTCCAGTGTCAGTCCCTGATCTAAAGCTGAGTGGCTCTATCTCCACTTCTGCACTTGTAGCCTTTGCTTCAGTAACATTATTCCTCCTCAGCCTGACTATGCTTTTGTGTATTTCCCGTCTATTTTCTGAAGAGGCAATTGTTGTGAATGGTGGGAAAGGTTGAGTGCCTAACTGGAATAAAGGAAAATTAGTTTTTAAGGAGAGTAAATTGGATAGAATAGGACTCGTAAGGATAACAAGCTGGCGATAATTCAGTGTAGTCTTCCTGTTCTGCTCCTGTTTATTAAATATTCTTATTGACTTGTGCTTCTCAGTACTCTGTGTTCTGTAGTGTACTAAATTACAGTAACTGAATATTCTGTCTACATATGCTGACTGGTCATTTGAGAGATGAGTGTACTTAAGACAGAAACGCTTTCCTTTAGTCCTTGCATCTTTGATATGCCTGTTATAAAATGTACATCTGTGAGAAGGCACTTCTTGCCAAATGAGATTTAGTGCTGAAAAAGCTAAAGAGCTAAATAAAATAATAAACCTTAAGGAGGAACCTTCTTTCTGACTCACTGTTCTCTTTCCAAGCCACTGCTAGAGTTACGAGTAAGAAGTAATGCCTGTGCCTCCATACCTGTACCCTTCCTCCAATAAAAGAAGTTCTAGCACACAAATGTTGCAGAAAGCTTAGCATAACCCGTAACAATGACCTAAAAATAATGAACTTCCACTGGCTTTCTATATGTTGGTGTCTCTTGCTTGGGGAACAGAATGCTCTGAAAATCAGCCTCCTTGACAATAAAAGGTAAACTACACTTGCCCGTAATGATTAAATGTTCTTTCTCTAGAATAGCTTTGACAGGCACATCTGAAAGTAATTTTTTATGACACAAAAAGTGTGAAGTGTCCCTGCCCATAGCAGGGGGGTGGAACTGAATGATCTTAAGGTCCTTTCCAACCCTGACTATTCTATGATTCTGCAATTCTATGATGCCTGGATGTGGCGTGGGGAGTAGCATAAGCCACTAACTGCTCCCAGCAGACAACACAGATGAGGCCATCCTGTTCTTGAGTGGGAAGTCTTGCTGCATGGTTTTAAACCCTGGTTTCGTAGCCAGACACAGGTCTTGGTCAATTTTCTTTACTGCTACAGAATAGATTAAATGTTCCGACTTTCTTCCATTTTCAGAAGAAGTGGAGAGGGGGTAATGCCACTTCTCTCCCTTCCGTAACTAACAAGCCTTTTCCCATCAATGCTCTTTCCTTAGCTAAAATAGCTTTAAAGTTTATTTCAGTTCTGCTATACAGTGTCACAATTTCATCACCTTTCCACCCAGCACGCTCTGTTTCTGGGAGACAGGGCATTTTGCAGGAAGGGTATACTCTGAGGCCTCTTTGACTAGTGAAAGAATTGAAACCAAGTCTCCCAAGGGCCAGGCAGCTATGTGACCATTAGGAGATTTTACTTTGGTTGTCCTGGTTTAGGCTGGAATAGAGTTATTTTTCTTCCCAGTAGGTGGTACAGTGCTGTGTTTTGGTGTTAGTCTTGGGACAGTGGTGATAACACACCAATGTTTTCAGTTGTTGCTAGGTCATGTTTACTCCAACCAAGGACTTTTCAGTCTCATGCTCAGTGAGGAGGGGCACGGGAAGCTGGGAGGAAGCAGAGACAGAACACCTGACCCAAACTAACCAAAGGGGTATTCCATACCACAGCGCGTCATGCCCAGTATAGAAACTGGGGGGAGTCTCCTGAAAGGGACTGATGGCTGCTCAGGTAGGGCTGGGTATCGGTCGGCGGGCGGTGAGCAATTGTATTGTGCATCACTTGTGCTTCCTGAGCTTTCATTTCTCTTTGTTGTTCCCTATTATTATTACCAGTATTGTTATTTCTGGTATAACTTCTGTTATATTCTGATTAATTTCAGTTACTGAACTGTTACTATCTCAACCAGTGGGTTTTACGTGCTTCTGATCCTCCTCCAGATTCCATCCTGGAGGGCAAATGGTGGGCAAGTGTCTGTGTGGTACTTAGTTATTGCCAGAGGAGAAAAATGAGGGGAGAAGTGCCTCATTTTTGCAGCCCAATGAAGCTTGTTTCTTAATGAGATGCTGAACTGCTCAACAAACAGTGCAGTGAAAAAGGAAGTGCTCCTCCTTTTGCTCAGAGATAGAATTTGCAGGCCCATGTGGTATTTGGGACTGAAAATAGTTACATTTGTGAACTTTAAGTGCCTCCAAATATGGATGGAAGAAGTGCATTGCTTTAGGAACATACTTAAAATTACAATGTATAAGTACAAATTCTGTTGATGCCCTCATGCTATAGGGCTGCCTTTACATCCTGTATTAGTGATTGAGATTCATGCTTGCATCTCCTGCAAGACCATTCCTTGTGTTCCATTTGCTGAGCTAAATATGTGCTGCTTCTTGCTTAGCAGTCTGTGTGGGAGAGGCTAAACCTACATCCAGAAGGGAATTGAACATCTACAAATTCAACATGCATTAAGTAATTTGGAGGCAGCTGTTCAGAAAACATTCAGCTTGCTGTCATTGATCTCTCTTTTCCATTTGGAGTACCAGTCCTTTAAACCAAATACAACACCCTCCCACTGAACAGGGCCCCAGGGCCCCAGAGCTCTCACGAAAGTTAGGAGAATTTCTTTTGCCTTAGGAAATCATGAAGCTTATACAGTCTTCTACTGGGGAGGAAGATACTTGCTTTTGGATGGGAAGCCGTTAGTTTGTTATCTGTTTTCAGCCACTCAATGTAAAATTGCATGCAAGTACGACGAGATCAGTGCGTCTGACTGATCACTGTAAGATGTTGTGCCTAGCGCGAACATCTGAGCTCTGGTACCTCAACTTAGTGAAGTGGTTGGGAGTAGAAAAAGTAATTCTGTTCCCTCTCTATGCATACAAATCTTTGGGTTTATACCCCTGGGATTCTTCAAAACAATTAAGGCTGTGTAAGTGTTTTGCTTTATTTTTCCCATGTGCAAACTCACTTAATTTGTTTGGTATATTTAAGGCAATAGACTTGCAGTTTTTCTCTGCTTTCTCAGTTTAAGGCATCTCTCAGCTCAGCAGTGTAGCCTTTAGAAAATCATAGAATCATAGAATGGTTTGGGTTGGAAAGGACCTTAAGATCATCTGGTTCCAACCCCCCTGCCATGGGTGGGGATGCCTCACACTAGACCATCACTAGATGCTGGTCGCCATTTTTTGCATGGGGAGTTCTGAGTCAATTCTCTCAAGTCTGCTATGGCAGAAAACCTCACTGTCTAATTTAACGTGCAGAGAGCTCAAAGCTGTGTACACACCTTGTAATGTTTTGATTTTCATTTTAAAACACAGATGCATTGAAAAGAAAAAGTAAAGAATATGGGTTTTGAAACACAGTTGACTTTAAGTGTAAATCAGACTAGATGACCTCCATAGGTTCCCTTCCCTGAATTATCCCGTTTTTTTATCATCCCAGCACTCACTGAGGCCTGCAGACTACCCGTGAGTGCACAAGTGACATAAGGGAGTTCTGACATCTCGTGATCCTTTTGGACAGAAGTGAAAATGTGGGAAGAGCATTGCTTTTGCTAACCCCTTTAACTGCTGCTATTCTGTTACACTGTGTTTGTTTCACTGAGGTGCTTCAGAATCCTGTGTTTATGCCCCAGAATGATTCAGTGCAGAACTTCTACAGAGATGCCAGCAGTTGGAACAGAAAGAAGGAGGGAGCAGTAAAAAATCTGTTCAGGAAGAGAAGAGTATGGCGAAGCAAACATGATTTTTTATTTCCTTTATTGCCACAACTGTTTCTTCATCTTATGTTAATTACTGAAATTGAAACCTCCAGAGCACAGGGAGTAAGTGGATAGACTTTCATTGACTTCAGTATATTACTGACTTCAGCACAGGAGGAAGGTAGCGTGTATGCTGCCCAGAATATATCCCTTCACCAAGTCTGCTAATGGTTTGTTAAATGCAACACAGTGTGGGCCAGCTGACCTCTGTGCCTCTTTGTCCCCCTGCTGAGGGAGAAGTGATACGGAGCAAGGCATAATAAAAGCACAGAAGGTAAAGTACTTGTCTGTAGCATGTAGGCTTTGAGGCCCCATGGCCAAAGGGTACAGTGTACTGAAGAATAATCTGCTTATTAGATCATGGTTCCAGTGTTAGCAGCATGTGTGACCAGAGCCTCTAAGCTTCTGTTCCCTTTCCTATGTCTCTTCACCTACGTCCCAGTGAGGAAAGCAGATAGATTAATACTGCTGCCATGGTCTTACTCTTAGTTTTGAACCTTTTTACATGCTGGCATCAGAAAGAAGGGGAAAGGGCTAAGATCAGTTTTGTTATGGGAGCCACTCAGCTTTTCTGTTTGTGCTAGAGAAATACAGAATAGTGATGATGGGACTTCCCAGCAGGGCTTATTGGTTTAGACTTGGCCACTCTGAGCAAGTACGTCTGCCTGTTGTATGTTTTATAGATACCATGGGAAACCCACCTCTGGATCTGCTCCTCATTCTGTGTAACAATGCATTGCTCTCAGGGTAAGGACTGGGGTAAATCCATAGTTTTTCATATTCTTGTTACGTATTACTCACATAATGAGTGTGGGTTGCAGGGAGCTTTAAATTCCCGTCTCTGGCCATGCCTTTGGTTAATTAACAAGCTGAATACAACAATAGCTGAAGAGAGGACTGCTGTGTATTGCAAAACCCCAACACAAGTCAGCAGGAGTAGAGATACCTGCACAGCAGAAGCCCTACAAAGACTGAAGACATTTGGACTTGGATTACTAGGAAGTAAAGCTTTAGCTTGTAACTCTCTCTGTGGTTTCCAGCTTCAGGCTGTTCCTAATCAAGATGCAGTCACTTGAGTTGAAAAAGATCCTCTGTTGAATCTCTGCTTCTTTTGCATTTCTTCTATGAAAGCAAGAAGCACCAAGTATTACATTTCAATGTCATTATTAATGTAGTGATACCAATGTAATCACTGATGTGATTACAGTTCACTGTGCACCAAAGATTCTGCTTAGTGAGACTATAGTCTGTAGAGCAGGAATATGTTTCTGACAGCTGGTGAAGGAAAGAAGACAAGAAAAGGCAAAGGTGACATTTCTCCTGATAGACTTTCCTAAATCTCAGGAACCAGAAGTTCAAGTGTTTCCCTCTCTGAGCGCTGGATCTCTTTATTTATGTTCCATAGGTGTAGATGGGCTTTGTTTCCAAGAACCTGTCAAATCACTTTTTGGCATTTCTGAAATTGTGTTTCAATGAGTTCCTTTACGTCCTCAGGCACTGTAGGAAAGTATAAATCCCTTTGATGTTTGCCACATACCTGCCTCATAATTTCACTTGTGTCCCTACTCCCCTGTATTCTTAGGTTGTGAAAAATAATGCATGAGCATTGCCTATTTCCTTTCTACAGGATATTCATGACTTATATATTCTGCTATCATATCTCCCATCTTCCTTTTCCAGAAAAACACATTTTCTGTTTAATACCTTTCCATATGAAGATGGTCCATCTCTTTAGTAATTGTTTCCCTTTTTGTATTGTTTCTCCTAGTTCTAGGAGCATTAAGATTTTGTGGATTAGAATGGTGATGCTTTCTGTTTTGTTCTCTGTGCCTTTTTCCTGTAACTCCTTGTTTCTTCTCCTAAGAAATAGGTTATTAGACAAGAGGAAATGGCCTCAAGTTGCTCCAGGGTAGGTTTAGATTGGATATTAGGAGAAAATTCTTCAAAGAAAGGGTTATTAAGCACTGGAACAGGCTGCCTAAGGAAGTGGTTGAGTCACCATCCCTGAAAGTATTTAAAAGACATGTGGATGTGGCATTTGGGGACATGGGTTAGTGGTGGATTCAGCAGTGTTAGGTTAACAGTTGGATTCAGTGATCTCAAAGGTCTTTTCCAACCTAAATTGTTCTGGAATTCTGTTTAATTTCCCCTTTCTGTCTGCTCTTGAGCACTGAGAAGGCATTTTCAATAAGTCTGTGTTATGATGAATAGTGTTCAACTCCATTCTATTAAAAACCCACTATTTTTGTAATCTACATGCAGAAATAGAAGGGCCTTTCTCATCAGGTTTTTATATAAAGGCATAAGTAAGGGTAAACAGTGGTAACAGAATAGAGATCGAAGGGTGGGTTGTGAGGTCTCACTTGATAGACTCCTTCCTGGATTTAGAATTATAAAATGGTTTGGGTTGAAGGGGACCTTAAAGCTCATCCAGTTCCAACCCCTGCCACGGGCAGGGACACCTTCCACTAGAGCAGCTTGCTCCAAACCCCTGTGTCCAACCTGGCCTTGAACACTGCCAGGGATGGGGCAGCCACAGCTTCTCTGAGACTGGGACTTGATGTTTCCATTTCAGCAGGCTGGGGGTCCTCATTGGGTGGGGTTACATAGTGCATCTTACATTCCTCAGGTGTGGACATCTATTAGGAAAGCCCAGTTTTGAGAGACGTAGTATGGCTGAGACAGAGCCTCCTACTAAGTGGCTGCAGCAAGATACTGGGCTGTTACCTGAGTTGTACAGGGGAGGACAAAAATAGTTGAAAGAATAAATAGAACAAAAAAGGGAGGGGAGGAAAGAAAACCCAGGACTTCTCTTTCAAAGTGGTTGTGTTTCAGAAAGCTGTTTGATTGCAGGTTATGGCTAATCTTAGTGTGAAGCTCAGGATGCTAGGACAGAGGGTGTTGTTCAGAGAGGGTTGGAGCTGTCCTTCATCAATAACTCCAGCATATTCAGTATAAACAAGCTTACTCCATCTGTGCTGCATCCTGTCATTGCCTGAACAATGCTGAAAGGAAAATCCTACGCCCCACTTACTTCCTGCTCTTGACATATGAAGCTCCAAGAGATAGAAGGCAGCGCATGGTTGAAAAGAAAGGAATGAAGTAATGGCTCAGCACAGTGCAACTCTCTCATCTTGCTGACAGAAGAGATAAGACTTACTAAGGCTGACTCCTCTGAAAGCCACCATGCTGCGAATTTTAGGTATTATGTTTTGCTCTGGTTATATTGCAAGTGGGAAAGAATGGCAGCTGGGGGTCTTTTGTTTCCCGGAATTCTGCATCAATAAAATCTACCCGTTTTACAGGGAGTGAATCTGAGATGCCAAGGTGAGGAAAGCCAGCCTTGTGGTTCTTGTGCACGTGCATGCTGAGCATTCCGGCTTGGAGTGAGAAAGGGAAAGACAGGCAACTGATACTTGTGGACCTGACCGAACTAGTCATAAATTAGTAACAGGAACTGCAATGGAAGAAAACTCTGTATTACAGCAAGTGTGATGAGTAGCTCTGTCTTGTTCTTGCTACCACTTCTGAAAGTCATCTCGCTGACACCATTGACCCCCGCTCTTGCTGCAGATGAACTATTATAAAGATATAGTTATTGCTTTTCCCCTTGCACTCTGAAACACTTGTTCTTTGATGCTCTGGCAAGATTGAGGTAGAGCCTGATTTCCCCAGCCTGTCGTACTGGCACCATTAGACATTGCGATGAAACACTGGTATGCTTTTCACAGAAGAAGAAAGAAAAGTGCTCCGTACTCCAGCATTTGGGTCCATAGCCATGTAGGAAGGCCCTCTGCCGCACTATCTGAAGCAGAGACACACGTCTCAAACCCATACATTACAGGCTATCATTTACTGAATTCCTTATTCTTTCTTTTGAAGTCAAATCCCTTTCAGGAGATCTATGAGAGACTTTTCTTCATGCAAGAGGCAGTGAAAGCATCACGTTCCCATGAAAAGTCAAACTCCCACCTCCAAATAACCTTAAACTCCCACAGCCTCACTGGCGATCAGAGGTTGTTCAGCCCCTCACATGACCAAGGGCAATGTACCTAATGGATGCAGCGAGGCTTGGCACAGAAGACCAGTCTCTCTGGGGGAATGGCAATAAAGTCACCAGCCTTTTGTACTCCTGTGCTTGCTGACAAGATGAGCAGTTCATTGCATTGCTAATCAGGAGCACCAGCAGCAGTGAATTGTTTTGGCCAGTTCTTCATTCTTCAGACCCATAGCTAATGATGTACCTCACACCCAGAGGAAAGCAGTGTTTTAGAGTTACATAGAGTGCCCAGTTAGTGCCAGTTAATGGAGAAACACATACGCTGGAGCCCCTGTATATAATTTCTCCCACATTAAAAAAGCATCCACACTAAGAGGGGTATTCAAATGGAGGTCTAGAACTCTTCTAGAAGTTTTGAGTTATAAAAACAGTTCCTCTTCTCTTTCCTGAGAAACAACTGGCATATGCACTTCACCAGGTGCAGCCTCAAGGCTGTGACTGCACAGCTAGCCCATCTCCAGTTGTGTCCCCAGTGGGAGGTAATTGCCTGATGAAGCCTAAGAATGATTGAAGCCTAAAAAGCCCTTAAGGTACAGTGAAGTGAGACTTCTCAACAGACTTCTCAAAAAATCCCTACTCCTACCTCAGTGGGAGGGTAATTGTGGAACCAGTTTCTAATCTTTCCCAGTCATTGTAGAGGAAGCTCAGGTGCTTAATTCTGGGTGGCCAGTTTGGCTGAGAACCTACTAAGACTTGGATGCTGAGAAGCTGCCCCTCTTGCTGCCTTCTGTTTTTACAGCTTCTCCCTATTTTAAACACAGCACAGGGTCGCACAACCAATAGTTTTTTATTATCTACGTTTGCAATATCACCTGAAATCAAGGACTTTCATTTTATAGATGAAGAATTAACAACCAGTGCCCCTAAAGACTGAGGAGTGTAGTGGTCAGGTAAAAACATCCGGTGAAAGGAAATACCCAGCCAAATGTTCCCCTCTTTTCCCTGCTCCTTGTGGTATCCCATCTTAATGCCCTAGGGCATTGACCCCTTCTGTTAAATGTGAGGAAATCTTTTGCATGGCAGGAAACTAAATTCTGGTCTCCTCAACCACCATATTACTCTTACGCAGCTGATTATCCACTTGCTTGCATCAGTGTAAGTGGATGTCTTGATGGCAGTGGAGCTAAATGCGAGTAATGTGGTCACAGGCAGACCCACAGTTTTTTAAAACTTCTAAATGGAGGAATGAGAACAGCAACAACACAGAACCTCACTTCTTTTTATGTTGGCTGGTAGTAAAAGCAATACTGTTGGAAGTGTCGATTCTGATTGAGTAATTCAGTTTGGCGTCTTACATGGAATCTGGTAACCCAGTACTATTGCAAACAAAATGGAGAATGCAGGGAAAGAATATGGTTAATAGTAATATTAGCAATAATAGTAACAACAACAACAGTATTAATAGCATCCTTGGTTTTAGTAAGGGACAAATAAACCTCGAGTTGACACAGAATTTAGGGCTAGCCTGCATTTTGTTGATAGTATATCACTGTAGGAGGTGCTAAGTCTGGCTTTAAAGTGTCTGAAAATATAGAAAAGAACATGCATCAGAATCTGCCCTCATTAAAAACCATGTTACTTCTCTGACTTCAGCAAAAGCAGAATATTGGTTTCTAAAAGCAGATTTTAGCCTCATAGATGACTGTGATCGTATACAGTGCTATAAATTGCTAATGGGCTTGTGGATTCTGTGAAGCAGGAAGGAATTGGTTGGAAAAGTGCTGTTTTCAAAAGAGCTCTTGAAAGAGGAGAGATGGGAACATAATCAGGATTCTTGCTGAAATCCAAGGTCACAGTCTGGGAGCAGAACTTTGGAGGGAAATCAGAAGAGAAGGCAAAGCCAGAAGGGCGAAAAGTGATGACGGGCAGAGGAGGGGTTAAAATGATGGTGGAAATGAAAAGGATGTCACAAAACATTAATCATGTGGAAGGGACTTCAGATACCCCTTGCTCTATGTCTAGGCTACTTTGTGATCCCCTTCACAACGTTTAGCTGGGACCATCTCTCTGTATTTGTACAGACTTCAGCACAATAGGGACCTGCTCTCTCATTATCACACAACTCATTAACAGCAATAATAAATGATGTTGTATTGCCTCTTAACCCTCTGTATTTGTTTTTCTGTGGGTTGCACTAAAAAAACCAAAATTCTTTTTAAAACAATTTAATAGTCCTCAGTCAGAGTGAAACTCGAGAGAGATGACACCATCTGGATGATTAGTACTTGTTTCATTTGCACGTTGAACTCAATACCCTTCCGGCGCTAATTATTGCATACCCTTTCCTTATACCATGGCTTCTGGGGCTCTGTGTGTGATATAAATAGCAGACTAATGACATGCTACATGTTGCTCAGGAGACCTCGTGTTAGTTTACAGCATTTCTCTGATTATTACTTTTTTAATAGAAGATAAAATACTGATCTCACAGCGAGACATGAGAGCCTTAATTTGTTCACATTTTTCTAAGAGCCAGTGCATGATGAAATATTTATATGTTCCTCTCTGACTGCAGCATTTGGAATGTGCTGGGTTGTTTTATTGTTGTAGCTAAGAACTGACGGGGAAAGAAGTGCTGGAACATTCAGTAAGTAGCAGGATATCCATGTCAGGTGTGAAAGTAGAATGAGTATAACCAAAGCAAGTTGGTGCCAAGAGCCTGACCTGTCTTGTACTGGTAGAAAATGCAATGATTTGTCAATTGGTGGAACATTTGTAGGGGAATGTCAGAAAGGCAAGGCAATCATGCAATGTCAACTAAAATAATGAGGTTTGTCATCTTATGGGGTGTAACACAAACTGTCTAGGATGGCCAAGAGAGCCACAGATTGGCACAGAGCTTTTGAAAAGAGGGATGCCATCCAAAATATGGACGCTGCTGGTAAGATGCCCATCGTTGGTTAATCTAAATGTGGGCTGGTGACATGTTGTTCACTTAAGGTTTCACCCTCGTGTATTCCTTTCTGCCTGTAAATTTATAATGTACAAGAATCAGTTCCTGATGATAAGAACAGTGAGGCTTGGCATAGCATTTCCACTGTTGTGATGACATTTTGATGTCAGGATGAGTTAGTAAGTGTTGATTGTCATTCACTCTGTTCTTGGGTTGGGACTAGCAAAGACGTCTTTCTCCCTGTAAATTTACAATGTACAAGAATCAGTTCCTGATGATAAGAACAGCGAGGCTTGGTGTAGCATTTCCACTGTTGTGATGACATTTTGGTGTCAGAATGAGTTAGTAAGTGTTGATTGTCATTCACGCCGCTCTTGGGTTGGGACTAGCAAAGATTTCTTTCTCCCTGTACAAAGTGAAGGTTTAGTGAAGGTTTTCTAGCTTAAAGACCAGATGGATGATCAGAATGTCGAAGACCACTTCTGCTGATGGTCTTTGCTGTGATTTGCTTTGACCTGCACAACTCAACCCTCACTTTCTGCTTAGATCCCAGCTCAGTGCCACTCTGCTGTCTGCAGCTCTCCACAAATACACATTTGAGCCATGGAGAGCTCTTCAGCAACAATCTTGAAAATCTCTGTTCTTGACTTACAGCCAGGAACTTCCAGTCCATCCTTGTTTTGCTATTGCTCACAAGTAGTGGGACAACCTTGGAAGGCGAGACTGTAGTCTACAGGATGACTTACCAGCAGACATCTGCAGTATCATCTGAAATACACCTAAATGTTGTGCTCAGGAGACATAGACAGAACTGGAAAGGTGCTAGGAAATAGAAAAAGGCAGCTTACGGGCTTTGAACTGCTAAATATTAGGGCAGGATTTTAGCCCTCTATCTTTACCGATTCATCAAGTCTTCAAGTTATCCAAACTCTATCTTAAAAATTTAAGCCTACTGAAAGCAGGTTTAGTTTTCTTAGCTGTCTTTTGTAGTTCACAGACCCACAGAAATCCACAGCCCAGTTTGAAATCTAGTATTGAACCCATCCTATTGGGGATATTCTAGGTTTGGATTAAGGTGGGATCCATGGGGACTGAAAATACTCCATTAGAACATTTAAAGGTGATAATGCTCCTCTTTCCCATCCAGTGTGCTGTCTCCTCACTGACCTTGCTCTGTCAGCTAGCCCAGAAAATGAAAGGACTCTGTGAGCCTGTTCTACACTTTGTGGGGTTTCCAGTCCTTTTTCTCTACTCAAGCCTTCACATCCTCAAAGTCCAAGGACCAAGAGTGAGGCAAGGAGAGGGAAGGCTCCTTAAACTTTCTCTTGAGTTCTTGTGCATCCATGCAGTGCTGGCTGCAATCCTGGCCCTCTGTGATTCATAAACTATCTAATCCTCTTTTTAAAACTCTCTCTTAAATCAAAGAATTCTGTTTCATTGCCTCCTGCTGCATGAAGGTCAAAGCCTGGTGGTGCATACTTCACTGATTCCTTATAACAATGCCCTCTTCAAGATCAGTTTCATTCGCCATGTGTCGATGGTTTCCACTCCCGTCTTAATATAATTACAGGAAGGTGACATGAACAACCCCTTCTTCACCTGTGTGAATGGCTGAAACAATCTTTGGATGTCTACAGGTAATTAAGATTTGAGCTTGCCGCACATAGAGAAGGCTTTCTTATGTTTTGTTGTGCTTTTTCTAAAGAAACCTGAAGTCTTGTGACTTAGATTTTAGAGCTGGACATGGAATAAAGCAGTGCATTAGAAATGTTGGATATATCAGATGCAGTTAGTTTGAGAATGCTTTCATTTCTTTTTCACAAATTAGTTTATCCTTTAACAAAAGACAAACAGGGAATCAAAAGAACAAAGAACAGCTAATATTAGAAAGGAACTGAAGTAAGTCTTTTAAAATAAGGAAAATTGTATGGGCTAATACCTGTACAGTGCGCTCAGGAAAAAATGAAAAGAATTATTATCTTTCTGTTCAGAATATAGGTTTTTATGGATTTCACAATGGACATAAAAAGCCACATATAACCATACGATGCTTTGGGTTGGTAGGGTCCTTAAAGCTCATCCAGTTCCAACCCCTGCCACAGGGGCACCTTCCACTAGAGCAGCTTGCTCCAAGCCCCATCCAAGCTGGCCTTGAACACTGCCAGGGCTGGGGCAGCCACAGCTTCTCTGGGCAGCCTGTGCCAATGTCAACCATCCTCATAGTGAAGAACTTCTTCCTAATGTCTCATCTAAATCTATCCTCTTTCAGGGAGATGACATCAGTCACTCTTCTCTTATCCACCAGTGCTGTTACCCCATAGTAGAAGGCCACCATATTGGTCAGGCTTGATTTGCCCTAAATGAAGCCATGTTGGCTGTCACCAATCACCTTCTTATTTTACGTATCTTAGCACAGTTTGCATATTCTGTTTGCACATCTGCTTACAGTGCTCCACTTCTATTGCATACAGCGAAAAAATACTATGCAAAATGAATTGGAAAGTTCTCTAGCCCAGTTTTATTTGGTCTGATTTGCTATTGTAAGTAGCCAGAAATTTCATAGGAGATAATTCCGAAATGAAATGTGAGGGCATTGCACCAATGTGCTGGTAAAATTTGCTACAATTTTCACATACACTTTTCTAACATCTACAGTTCCTGCTATCTCAGTAAGCAATCAGGTAACCTGATGATCAGTATAGTGATGTAACTCCCAAAATACAGATGGAGAGCATGTTCTATATATAGTCAGGTACACATAGATGCTGCCCAAGGTCAACAGCAAAAGCCTGTGTAAAAAGCTGATAGTCCAGTGCTGTGTCCAAGTGATTCTTTCCTTCCTTCAACAGCTTAAAGAAAAATCCTACAAGAACTTGCGTATGGGGTGTTGAGACACATACAGATAGCTTGTGTCTGACCATCAGGAAGTATAGACTTCCAAACTAATGTTTGTGCTCAGGGCAAAAATGCCATTTGGTGCTTTCCTGTAGGTGTTACAGCTCAAGAACCTTATTCTTCACACAACTTGTTGATACTCTTACTGTATATGTTAGCATCCTATTTCAAACCAGTTTGCTGTGAATTTATTTACAGGCTGCAAACACCCTGAGGAAGAAAGAGTTTGTACATGGAAAAAGACCTTCACTGAGGTTAAAGTGGAGCAACACTGCTTGGGGAAGCTTGGGGAAGCTTGGGGAAGCTTGGGGAAGCTGTGGGATTTCCTAGAACTAGGAAACAGTGTTTTCCCTGCCATGAGAATAATGTGGTCTTGCTGGAGGATATGGCAAAAATTGCATGGATTTAAATGAGTCAGAATTAAGGTCTTCAGGGAAAAATAAAAAGTCCTGCTGTTATTTGTGGGTTTTTGCCTGTGCTTATATTTTAACTAATGTGCAAATCTAGGTTCTGTGTCATGACATAACACGTAATATATTCTTTAATAAATATAACACATCACAATGCACAGTCTGTATTACAATTACAGAAAGCAATACTGATGTAATACATATAATACAACAAAAATGCAACACACATTACAATATATATTGGAACACATGTAATAAATTCCCGTGGCAGACTTCTTAAAGTACCTCTTTTCTGATTGCCATCAAGTGAATGTATAATCAGGAGTTGATGGGAGTGAAGGGTGAGAGATGAGGATGTTTTACTAAAATGAATTAAATTTTGCCAGCAGAAAAATCATGGCCAAATACCAAGAAAGCATCCCAATGCATCTTCGGAGGAACACAAACCAGGAAATGTCCTTTTTATTCCTGACTTGCAAATACCATCTGTCTGAATGTCTTTGGCAGGAGTAGAGCCTCTGAAGGAAAGTGCTGGGACAATAAAGACTAGCCTGGACAAAATCCAAGGAAAAATTCTGCATCGAAAAAGTGATGGACTAGGACATTTAAAAGGCCTTTTCGTTCTCTGTCTCTATGCTATTTAGTGGCTTTGGATCTGAGCTGTAGAGCTTAGTATTTAGTACTGAAATATTTTGAAAAGTATTATAGAAACAGTATTGCCTTCATATTTTGCTGCTCAAAACATGATAGCAAAGAGCTAGTTCAGCATACTGATACCTTGGTCTCTCCGTACGCTAAGATCCCTGCCGCTAAATGGGAGGAAGAGCAGCTTTGCTAGTTGTGTTTGTGCCTGGATTTCAAGCCTGGGCATTTCTTGACCCCATGATGCTCTGGAATGACCGATGATGTTACCTAATTATGACAGAAACTTGCAGGGGAGTGGAAAACTACAGCAGAAGAGTTACAGATTTGTAGGAGAAAGAGTGAGGAACTGAAGGATTTGATGATGGAATTTATGTAAATAAGACAATAAAAATTCACATTATATGCTAAGTGGGACATTGCCTCATATGCAGTGTCTCTGGTTTTCTCAGCTTACTGCATTGACAGCTGTGAGTGAGGAAGAAGGAGCACGGCCAGTCAAGTGTACTAGCTGATGTGCGCATTCAATCCTTGACAGGATCTGCTTGCACACACAAGACTTGGCTCCAGATAATGCCAACAGTTTTCAGTCATGTGTCATGTTTCTGTTAATCTTGCGGACGGCCAATATCAAGATGCCCACCTTACTTACCCTCTGATATCTTATACAGAGGCTTCTTAAGCACACTGTAGACTCAGGAATGAAGAGCAGAGATTCCGTTACAATCACTGCAGCAAGTGTGTTTTCTTTCTGAAGGAGCAGGCAGATAATTCCCTAAATTCTGTGTGGATTAACTACAAGTGGTCACAGGTTTCGATGCTGGTGTGACATGTTAAATATGCAGCAAGAATATGAGCAGGAGGGCAACCTTGTTCAGTTCTGTCAACAAGAAATGGGTCCCCCTTCAGCTTTCAGCGTGCCATGGTTGTGTCATCCAGTCCAAGAGAGAGGAGCAGAGAACAAGGTTGTGAGCAGCAGGGATTTGTCTTAGACAAATTGCTCCACAGTTGGTTGCTGCCAATGATCAGCACCTCACTCACTCGCAGCAACCTACACACTTGGGTAAGCCCGACAAAGAAACAACACAATCTTTTCTAAAGGTATTAACTTAATTGTTTTGGAAGCATTTTCTTTGGCGTTTTTGTGGTTTGTTGTTTTTATTTTCCTCTGTATTATATAAATCCCTTCACTATTCACAGAAAATTCAGTCTCTGAAAATTATGATTGATTCCTTCTTTATTTACTGAAGATAGGATTTGCCCCAGTGACAAGCTGTCTTGAATAGTGAGCACATGTTGAAGAGGTGAGTAAAACATAGTGGCTTTTGGATGCCTCACATCTATCTTAGCTTGGGTTCTCAGATGGCTCACAAAGATAAGAACTAGACAAGCCAGCCACAGAGTTTCTCTGACTTGGGTAAGGATTTTGCAGAGAGCATCAGTATTGACCAGATTCCTGCAGTCAGTTGGGTAAATCTGCTGCTGGCTTCAGTGGGAGCTGAGCTGAGTAAAGGCAAAGCACCACAGTAACTCCCACTCGCCGGGCAATCAAGCTGTTACTGAATCTGACATGAAAGACTGTTGGGAGTAGCCAGGCAGAGCCCACATGTACCACATCCTGCGGCTCATCCCACATAGTTCAGTAAACAACCTTCTGCTGGTAACAGATGCTCTTTGAGTCTCTTGAGGTGGCATCTTAAAGACACTCCAGCCTGATGCTTTTCAAGATGTTTTCTCTTAATCAATAGTACCTGCCTCTTCCAACAACTGGGGTTTTTGGAATAGGAGTCTGTTCAGTTTCCACAGTAAAAACAAATGTACAATAGCATGATGAGCTGCTTATATCTCAGGTGAATGCTGAGAAGAACACAGTGAGATCTAAAGATCCAGTACAAAGCAGAGAAGGATTAATGGAAAATGAGTCTGGAGGATGCCCTGACCTGAGCAACATAAAGAGAAAACTGACATTAAAAGGTGCTAAGAGGATAAATGTCCATGGTGATCATCACTGGTGAATACAGCTACCCTAATTTCATTGACTTCTGAATTATTCTGTGTTGCATTCCTCTCTGCAGTTCACTCCTTTGTCCTCTCTTCCTGCTGCTTTCATCTTTTTGATCTGTGTGTGACTGGCAAAAAGGGAGGAAGGTTGAGAATAGCTAATGCTGAGCACTAGAAAATACTGGGAGGGAAAAAGACTTTTCAGCTATGCAGCTGTCCAGATGCTTGCAGTGCAGTGTTTACCACAGCTGCCTTTTCCCTTGAGAGCATTAGCAAACTATACCAGTGCAGGAGTTGTGGTCCTTTGAAACACTTGGGAGTGTCTGTTTGCTTCAGTTTTCGCTTGGATAGCTTAACATATATGGTAGTCCACAGCTCAAAACTCCTAAGAAGAAAGTATTTTTTCCAGCTAAATACTGACCAGACAATGGTAATACTTATTTTTTATTAGACAAAGAAGAGATGGGTAAAATTCTACACGTCAGGGATTTTGACATTTCATTCTGCCAACGCTTTTGTGTTGGTGGTGTTTGCTGACCTCCGACTTCTACTGCCTGATCTAATTTCTTCCTAGGAGTAACTGGTAATAGCAGAGACCTAATAGGAGACAAAAAAGCCCCAAACCCAGAACAACAAGTGTCTCCTTGACATCCAACCATTGAACAATAGATTGAGCTAATAATCTAAAGAGATTAATTTTAAAGAAGCTACATATTAAGGAGAAATGAAAAGGCTCATTATGTGTCAGTAAGGAATATTAAGCTTCCCCGACCCAGGAGAAGAAAAAGAGATTGAATTTGACATGTGAGTGAAAACCCTTGGAATGAAAACAATTAGGACATTAATGTAAAATGATCCAGCATTTCTTAATGTAATTGACCTTTGATGCCTTACGAATCTCTTATTTTTAAGACTGCAAAGCATCTCTAAGAGCCCATTTGGGAACATGGCAATTTAGAAAATGGAAAATGCATTCCTTAGCCTGAGTTCAGTGCAGTTGCAGCCTCCCAGCATTACCCATGAGACAACACTTCACTGCTCCTGATTTTCTCCCAAACTCAGACAGTTACATCCCTAGTGACGTCTAGGAGCCTTTGGTGCTTGTGCATCATTATGCTGTCTGCTTTACTCCCTCCCACCCCCAAATTGGATTAGGTCCATCACCCTTAAAGGCAAGGGATAGAACACGAATCATCCATTGTACTGACTTTGAAAAAGCAGTTATGTGTTGTAGAGTTTCAGAAGCAGCTTTTAATATATGCAGCAGGTCATCCTCAGATGCAGCCTGATGTGAGGGTTTCCATGGACAGTGGATGTGCTAATGCAACTGTAGATAATGAATACCAAGATCCTAGTAGGATATTACAGTAATAGAGGGCTTGGACAGGGGATGTCAATCCTGGTGTCATAATGCTTCATTGATGTAAATGTGGCAAAGCATAAGGTGGGGCACAAACCCTCAGTGCCTTCTCTGAAGGTTTCTTTGTTCACTTTAATATCAGAGTATAACTTAGTGTCATTTGGTCATCAAAAGGACTGGGTTCAACTTCTTCTGAGAGACTTACTGGAACAAATAAAACACTTTCAGCTCCAGTCATTATCCCAACATGTGGCAGTATTTCTCCTCTTGAAAGTAGTCAGTCTATGGCTTGAAAATGAACAGGATTCCACCATAGTGGAAAAGGACTGCAAAGTCAGAAAGGCACATTGTTACATTATGACTTAAGAACTGCCATGAGAGATTGCTATTGCCAGGGGATCCCAGCAGAAGTTGAGCACTCATTTGTTCTGGTGATGAACGGACAGAGCAGCCTCCATTTTTCCCCCTTGAGCATTCCTATTCAAAGACTTGTAATTATGCAGATTTCATTCAAACTAATTGCAAATAGAAGTCTCTAATGTCTGTATCAACATTTTTAGTTCATCACTCATTCTATTTTTTTCTTCCCCATCTTTCACCTTGGCCCTTTTGTTCAAGGTCCTACCTCCTCTTGACACAAACCCAAGTGCCCATCTCACCTGCTAATACTCAACGTATTCCTACTCTGCATTGTACAGAGTATATATATAACAAGAGTGGAGTCCATGAGGCTTATAAATTAGCTTTAGCAACAGTGCCTGGTGGGTCAGGGTGTAGCAGTAGCTGGCATTACAGTGCTGTGAAGAATTAAGGCTTAGTGGGCATCCACAGGTCTGTGAGTGATTTTGGATAGCCTGTGAGGACATCTAGGGGAACAGTCAAAGAACTGATGTCTGGTTTGGACTAAAAAGCTTGTCTGGAAGATGCTGTTCCACAGCTAGTCCAAGCTATGATCTGTTGATTAGGTTGTTGGTTGCGATTAGGGAGGTTTTCCTCTGAGGAGCGTAGGTATTAAAGCTCTTTTATCCTAAAGGAGAAGAAAAACAATGCCATTTATTTAAACATTTCACTGACCAAGGGGATAATGAATTGACACATACATATGTGCTGCCAGGAAGGTAGGAAGGAAGTGCTCCACCATATCTGATTTTAAACTTAGTGTAAGTTACATGCATGATGGCAGCATGTCAATATTTAGGAAATGTTGCTATGGATAAGTACAATGCATTAGGCTGCAGCAGTTCCTGGAGGAACTGTTGAAAACACTGAATCTTGAGACCACAACTTGCAAACCACAGTAGCCATAACCCCCCGTTACCATATTAAAAAGACAGATGTAGCAATAAGGGAGAAGAAAATACGGTTCATTGAACTCTGTAGCTTGATTTCTAAGCAATAAAAATAAGGAGCTTGTGCTAATGTTAGATGTGAAAGAACAGCAGCTGGATCAGACTGTGAGGCACTATTTCCCCCTTACAAAATAAATAAATATTAATTTCCTTCCAGGAAAATGGCAAATTGTTTCAGAACATTCAATATGAATAATTCACACATCACCTTCTTCACAGGAATGAGAGGATTCATATTGTGCAGTCCCATTCATATAAGCAATGGAGACAGTTTAGCTGAAAATAATTAGCTGAGGGTGCTTTGGAAGACTATATGAGTGCCAAAGAACTTGAATCCTAATGTAGTTCCTTAAGATCAGGAAATTTATCTCCTGTTTCTTTGTTTCTCTTGCATTGCAGTGGTCAAAGGTAATGATTTTTTCCCCAAGAAAGAAAAAATACTTGAAGTTAGAAATTCTCATACCTGTGTTCTACCTGGTGAATATGAGTGGGTTTTTTGTAAGAATGAAAACTCTGATGATTGACTGCATTTCAAAATAAGGTTTTTAACTTTCTCTGGGAGAGCTTTTGCACGCTTGCATCCACATAACAGAATAACATAGGAACTCAAAGACCACGCATAAATGTTTTGGTATCTTAAAACCCTGCAGAACCACTGTTCCAAAGGGAACTCACCTTATTTGCGAGTCTCGCTGTTCCTTCTCTCTCCACATCTTTGGGATAATACATGATATATTTTCAGGAAAAGAAAGGATCGAAAAGCAACCAAAGAAATAAATACCCAGAGATTTGGGAATGAAAGAAATGAGCCCTCAGAGACTGTGAAAGTAAAAATACTAGTGATGTGCTGAATCACAAGATTCACAACAGGCTTACAGGGCAAGTAATGCAGAATTTTATGTTTGTGTTAAATTATACAACATCTAATGTGGTTTTAACAAGAATTATCCAGGGAATTACGCTGTCAGTTAATAATCCAAATTAACTCAGTGCATAAAACAGAAAAAGTGTAATAGCAATGAAAAGGGTTGTATTTTCTACCCTTAAATGTGGGAATGGTTCATTTCAGATGAGGGTATGAATTTCGTGTTGGGTGGAACTGATTTTATTTGCTATAAACACTATGCTTAAAAGAAAAAACCTGAATTTCACAGTGTGTGTAAGGAGGTGGAACTCTGCACATCTTCTGGCCATTTGCTGCTGCGTGAATTGAGCATCCCCATGACCCAGACAACTTACATAACTTTCTTCAAACCACAGCAATGAAATTATTCATAATGACAAAGAAGGGAACTGACCCAGTTTACTCAAAATGAAGTTCCCTTCCGTCCCCCTCAGCAATAGCTGACACCAGCAAGTTCCACTTCGAACTGGGGTTAAAGCAGCTTTCTAAAACATAAGAACAAACTTACAGAAACAAGCGTTGCAAATGGGAAACAGGCATTTGTAAGCAAATGACAAGCGTGCCTCTTTAAGCTGATGTTCTGAGGCTGATTGCACTCCTCAGTTATTTATATCTAAATGCCTCCACTCTTTAAATAGTGGCCATTCATATTTCAAGTGGCCTACATGCACAATGCTGGTGTTGCATGGCTGTTCCACGTGTGTTATAACTGGATTCCTGGAACAAAAGACAAGCAGGAGTTGTGAATTCTGATGTTATATAGTTAATGCAGCCTAATAAGGTAGGTGGAGATTAATTGTGAAATCAGGGATTGTTCCATTTGAGGAATATATACCCCAGGTGACAAGAATAAAGCACCATTGCATATCAGTTTTCAAAGACATGGCTGATTTAATGTCATGCCCTCCTTATTTAATGCAAGTAAAACTGAAGCAAAGATGTGTGGTGTAGCAAGGCACTGGATGATGCTGACTTGGGGGTACAGGAGTTGGGAAGTGGCTATTTCCCAACCTTTCTTGATGGCCTGCAGACTTTTTGAACTTGCTTGGAGTAAGTTCCAATTGTAAGTTCAATGTTTTGAGAAGCTTTTTGCTCTTTTGTCTTGGGTTGGAAAAAGCATCTTTGAAGATCCCTTGTATGTGGATCTGGGGAAGAAGGTACTAGGAGTCAATGATGTGATAGCGCATGGTTAAAATAGTCACTGGTAACAGGGAAAATGGTAGACTGGGACAGAGAATTAAGGTTTCAGATCACAGAGGGCTTAATCATCAGCATATTGGATACTATAGCATAGGTTTTTCTCTCGATGGAAATTTTACCTTGAACAAAAAAGTCTTTTCTGATTAAAATTCAGTTGATACATTTCATCATGAAATGGCTTGGTTAAGATAGAGTAGCATATTCTAAGGGTTTCATTAAAAAGACTTAGCCAGATCGCTTCACCTCTGACAGCAATCAGAGCAGTACTCTTCCAACCTTTACAAAATTAGCTCCACAACAGGCAGATGTGAGATCATCTGCTCCTTTCATCCTCTGCGGTTTCCTCTTTCTAAAAAGTTATGGTTTGGGATACAATACAGCAGTCCTACATTCAGGCCATTACTCCATTTGACTTACAGCATTTCAACTTGCATCCATGTTCTAGAAAAAACAAGAAGTGCTTTCGTGACCTCTGCTCTCTGGAAAATCTCTTCCTATGGTAGCTCCAAGAATACCTCGTGTATCCAGTTTCTCCAGGCAGTTGCCTTTCTGTGCCTAGTCTGATGTCCCAATTTACAGTATTCTTTTTCACTCCCACAGGTTTTTGCTTGATCAGTTTGTTTTGCTGTTATTTCAACTCAGAAATATATATGTTTTCTTAAGTAACATAAATTGCCTTAATGATCATCTTGTTTGAGAACAAATATCAGCCTGTGGCTTACTCAGAGGTAATTGAGTTGTGGAGTTACTTTATATATTTATTTATTTTAATTAGGGTGGTAGGAGGTTGTTTCACTGGCAGATGCAATCTGTAGCTTTTCTTTCTACGCTGATTATCTTCATGGCCAGATGAGTGGCTCTAATGTGTGCATGGTATATATATATCCATTCTGATAAATGAACAGGCATCACGGCCTGAAATAGGGCATCTCGCAATTTGAATGGCATTCTGGTGGCAAACAGGGTAAAGCAAAACTAACCTGATGGGTTATTTCTTATTCTAAGAATGTATTTTATTTGGCTGATGTGACATTTTTTAACTGCAGTGAAATTCCTACCAGCTACTGGGGGAGATATGTAAGAAGATAATGATACACGTTAGTCCTCTCCCCTCTAGGAAACTTTGTCAAAGCTTATCAGAGAGGGAATCACATGGCAGCTTGTTGGGTATAAAGGGCTGCACAGAAACTGAGTTTATAAAAGGCTAAGAGATAAGGCCATGTTTCTATAGCTTGTAAGTGCAGGTGACACACCTCTCTGGGAGCCCCTGAGCTCTGTAATGAATAATGTGTGACATGAATTGCCACTAAGATATAGCGAGAAAGTGCTGAGCCCTCATGATGGAATCTCCTGGTTCAGCTCACACTCAAGCTAACCTTGGGGAAATGCTTTGAAATGGGAGCTGAGTAACAAGGAAGCCCGTTCTTTGTATGTCACTGGTGTGGCAGACACCGACTTAGCAGCATTTGGAGTTGTTTTCTTTGCTCAAACTTTTATTTTCCACTAAGAACTACTGAGGAAGACAGCACCTACCGATGGTCATTGTCCTTTTTCAGCTTTATTGTTCTAAGGAGAGAGCAATTCCTATACCTTCCTAAACCCCAAGCTCTAAAAACATCATTGTAGTAATGACCTATAACAAATCGACCTGTTCACATGAATTGCTGGATCATTCTTGCCAAAGGCTCAAAAATCAGTTCTCAGTTTCCCACAATGCATGGAAAGATACTGACAAAAGGTGAAAATAAGGCACGATATGAAAATAAGGTTAGCTTCAAAGTATTTCAGAATATTTTACATTTGCCATTACATTTACATTATGATTTTCATAGTAAACATCTTGGGACAGTATTGGGCAACACAAAATACTTATGCAGATGGTTTAGGTTAATAATTAGATGTAATGCTATAAATTCTGACAATTCATATGCAGGAACAGAAGACTAAACCCCATGAATTTAAGCTGCTTTAATTATGTCGCAAGAAACACTTGTTCCCTATTCTTTATATACAAAGAATGCATATAGGGAAACTTCCTTTCAGTGAAACAAAATACCAGCTTCCTCTTTATCAAGGGGCTGTTGAAGTCGACTCGAAGAGTATAGGTGGAGCTGAATACAGCTGTTGACATTTTATCTTGCCATATTGCTATTCAGATAAGTATGGTTCCTTAAGCATTTGCCGTATCCCACTTCAGTCAAGGTTGGAAACCTAACAAAGGACTAGAATATGCATTAAAAGGGCTGATAGATATAAATTCTCTTGCAAAAATTGAGGTCGGCAGATAGGGATTCTACATCCCAACTTGTCCTTGTCTGTCTCATTGAAGAAGGTTGATCTAATTTAAATGATTTGGGTAGAGAAAAAGGTATGGAAAATATGTGCAAGAGCATATTTTAAGACATTCATAAACCCAGGAGAATATAACTTCCAAATTTAAGCTGTTCTGTGGACTGAGAACTTTTCTGAAGTCAAATCAGGTTCTGACTAATATGTTTTACTCTGTGTATATTGCAACAAGATCTGTTCGCACTGTGACTCCCTCTCTCCCAGTCAAAAACATGCGCTTTTCATGTTCATATGCACGCTTTGTCCCATTCTGCTCATGCAGTGGACTGCTGATAGGATAATCCTTTGACAATCGGGTAGCCCACCAGCCTTTCTTCATTCTCCATGTAAACAAATTGGGATGCTTCACACAGCCGGTATTTAGGGACACCATTGCAACTTCAGGTAAGCAGTAAAAAAGAGTTCAGGCAATCACGATGCCTCCCTTCATCTTCTCCAGTCCTTTTTCCACACTTTTGTTCATCTTCCCCATCTTCCTTGCCCTTTTGACACATCTCTGTCTTGTTGCTTGGTAACCTCCAGCACTGCTGTGCATGTGGGCATCCACTGCTCCCTGCTCCCCCCTTTCTACTTGCTCAGAACACCGACAGTCAGTCTAAAATGGGATGAGATTTTCTAATCTCTGCTCCTGACAAACAAATAATTCAGGGTAAATGTAGGAAGCTCTGTTAGAGGGTAAATTCTCAGTTAAGAAAAAGAAACAGAGGATGATAAACATGCAGAAACAGTTGATTAACAACGCGGCACTTCTGTAGGTCAATTATTTCAGGTAGTCAATGAAAGCTCAGCTACTGTGAAAAAATAAAGGTAAAAAGAAAGGATGGAGAGATAAAGAAAGCATTTATTACTTGCATAACACCAGTGGCAAAAGATCCAGCTGGAGATGAAGCCCTAATAAGTTAACTATTACACAACAAAAATAAAGCAAATCTTCTCCTGGAGAGGCAGCAGTCTGAAAAGATTGGCTGAATGTTTTAAACATCAGGATGTTATCTCACCACAGGGCAGTATATCTCCCCTTCCTTTTCTCAAAACAAATTGTCAGCTTTTGATGCATTTTCTGCTTGCTGTTAGGATTCATATTATTAATAGCAATTCTAGATGAGTATGTTTCTTTCGAGGACAACTTTAAATCGCATATTCAAAAGGAAAGTGGCAGGATTGAGACACCTGCAGGTGGAAGTGGGATTTTAAGTCTCTGAAGAACTTGAGTACTGAAATTAGACAGTTTAAGTGGAGCACTTGCAGATATCAATCAGACCCAGGCTGAAGGGAAAGCATAGTTTTGGACTGAGTTGTGTCCTGTGGTGGGGATGGTGGAGCTGGCTGGAACCAGCTAATTGGATCTATTGAATGAATTTTGGCACTGGTATATGCAATTCTGCGTATTCTATCTAGGACTGCATGGTCTTATTGCAGTCAATAGAGACCTAGTAATGCAGCCCATCTTTCAGCTGACCAGGCAGTAGGCACTTATAGCTAAATTGAATTGCAGTCTGGGTTCTATTTGCTATGTGGACTACAGGCTTGACTCAATAGCCCAGGTATGTGCCCAGGAACATCTCACAAGCTTTAAACTATCCTTCCTCACCTCCACGACATCTCCAAAGAGGTCTGGGTCTCTTGCACACAGCTGCAATGGAGATGTCTTGAATAATTTCAGGGGATACCATATAAGTATGTTTGAACCTAGGTTGCCATGATTGGAGCTCGGACATGTAGCACAAATGTAGGCATTGCATATAGAAGTCTAAATTTAGGTGAATCAATCTGGAAAAGAGCTGCAGTTTCACTTTTCATCTGTTCCGTAAGGATTTTTTCCTCAGAGCCTGCATTCTGGCATTCTATGATTCTATGATTCTATGGGTCCATAAATTGCATTTATACAGCAAAATGGTAGGGACACTTTGGGGGCATAAATTTGATAGAATTCAGTAGTAATTTAGTAGTAAAGGAACAGGAGAATGACTGATGTCCCAGTAATGGTAATGAAATCTCTAGGGAGATGGATATGCATGTATGTATATCTCATATACCTTCTTTCAAGTGCAAACCCAAACCAAAACTTACATTCCTTTTATATTCTCAGAGTTTGCTCCCAGCAAGTCCATGCTTACTCACTATCTTACCTCAAAAGTAAGATACAGAGAAGATGACGAGAGCTCTAGGGGACTGTCAGCTGCTGAAAGACCAAGTCACTTACATTTCCTTCCTTGGTCAGTAAGGTGTTGTACTTTCATTGCCCTCGTAATTCTCTTACACTTCATAAACCTTTTATTTTCCACCTGCCCTCTTCCTTCCTTTTGTTAGTGAAAAACACACAATGCAAAAGTTGGGCATGACTTCTATTTTTCATAACATAATAATAAAACACAGGGAAGAGGGGGAAGAGAACGGACAGACCATGTTCTTTTTGTAGTCTTTTGATTAAAAACACTGACAGCAACTTCACCTGAGGAAAGTTGTATTTTACAGAGCACCTGTCTAAACACCATATGTTTATAGGCTTTCTCCTTCTAAGTTTCAGTAGTTTTCTAAAATAGAAGCTTTGATTGCTTCAAACTGTTCCTGTATGACACTAATTCTAGGTGACACGGTGTGAATGCCATTAAAGGAAGGACCGAAAGATGCAAGAGTATAAAAACAATCCCCTTCCTTTCAGAGAAATGAAATGATTCATATCTCATCAATTATTCCTGTGTGGGATTTTTGGTCCAAGTAGAAAAGACCTCCTTTTTGGAACATATGGGTGACTGAAACTGCAGGAGAAAGCACATGTCTCTGTAATTTAGTTTCAATTGCTCATTTATATCAATAGAAAAATACTGTAAACAATGGATATGTTTTTCTTTAGCAATGCACCAGAATAGCTGTAGTTGTCTGCATGAATATACAGTGGGATCTGTCTGATACATCTCATTTATGCTTTAATGATTTTGCAAGGAACAATGCAAGTCTTACTAGATTCTTCTGCATTAACTTAATAGGGTAAACCAAAATCCCAGCATCTTCCTTCTCCAACAAAATCTGATGTGTAAGGATAAAGTCACTCTGACTGCAGACTGCAATGGGCTAACGATAAATTGAAGCTTATATCACCCTCCCAAATTTCCTGTCGTATTTAACAAGTTCTACATGGACAAAAACAAGTGATGATACGGGCTGACAAGCTGATGGGGAAGAAATTGCATAGCTACAAATGACATCATGAGTGTCACTGTTCCCTGCAACTAAAATGTTTCATGTGAAGTCTTTCCTATTGTCTGTCTTAACAATATTTATTCTACTTCATCACGCTAAGTCTATGATAAAATTCTAAACAATAAAACTAAGTATTTCTCTTCTTCTAAAGGCAGTTTACTTGGCTTAAAAATGGAAGGAAAAGGTAAACTGATGATATATCTGGAAGATGCTTGAAAACCAAGGAGGAGTTAATTATTTTATTCCGTGCATACTGAGAATGGCATAAATAAATCAATGAATCAATTATGGCTTAAAAGACCAGACTTGCTGCTTCTAAACTCAGTGGCAAAAGTCCCCAAAGACATAAAAAGTGGCTGTAGTGGTCCATTTATCTTCCATTTTGTTTTCAACCACATCTGAAAATGGATATATTTGGAGTAAGTAAGAGCAGAGCAAGCAATTGTGGTGCTTCCATCCTATGACTCAATTTAGCCTACTCAGTAATCCCTAATGGATCCTTCCTCTATTTATTTGTCCAATTTTCTTTCAAACCAGTGATATTGTTCTGCATCCATTGAGCTCCTTTCTCAAGGGAGTTTACAGATCTACAACCTGTTGTGTGAAGAGCTAAGTACTACGTTTTTCCTTTTGAACTGGGCTCTCACTCACTTGATTTGATTGACTCTGATTCTTATACTGAAGACACAGTCAAAAGCTGCTCCCTATCCTTTTGCTTAATGCCACTCATGATTTCATAGCCCTCTGTCATATCCCCTTTAAATAACCTCTTTTCCCATTAGAATTCCAGGCTAGTGGAGTAATAGTCATGCTGTCATTTCTCATGAGAAAGCTCTTCTGTGTCTTTGATCACACTTGTTGCTTTCCCCGATTCTTTTTCCCTTCTAATACACATTTTGAATGAGGGGAACAGAAACTTCACGCTGCATCTGAGTTGTGGATTAACCATGGATTTGCCAATGGAGCACTCCGAGTGCTATCATGGACTCATTCATAGCATCAGGCCTGTTGAATGCTCTCTTAAGATCTTCAAATTTCCAAATTGTCCTTTAACATGGAAATTCTGATCTAGTGATGAGATTTTTTCCATTGGCTTTAATGTTTCTTTGTGTGTTCCACCTTGAACTTGTTTGGTTTGTGGATTGTATCTCTGTATATATCAAAAGATGGGAATTGAAGTGGTGGTTAATGAGGTTGTTGGATAGCATGAGACCTGAGCATGATGTAAATGGTGTGGAATAAGAGTTGAATACTGTACTGGTTTTGACTGGGATAGAGTTAATTTTCTTTATAGTAGCTAGTATGGCGCTGTGGTTTGGATTTATGCTGAAACTACTGCTGGTAACACAAGGATGTTTTCGTTACTGCTGAGCAGTACTTACACAGAGCCAAAGCTTTTTTTGCTCCTCACACGACCAGCAAGTGGCTGGAAATGCACCAAGTGGCTGGAAATGCACAACCAGTTGGGGGCATCCTTCAAATATTCATATGGTCTGAACTAGAAAATAGAAGGAACAGCTTATTCTTATATTAATATTCTTATTTCCTTAACAGTATCTTCTGCAGCGAATAAAAGACTGTGCAAATGATTTTGCTGTAACTCATTGTTGCTTTAATTTGTATTTTTTCCTCCTTCTGTAAGGTGTAATCCATAGTTCCTGTGTGATCGCCCTTTCATGTATCTGCCTGAAAGAATACAATAGAAAAAGAGAATGAAAAAAGGAGTTTTAGGTGTGAGATGCCAAATATTCTATACAAAAAGGTACACTTCCTAGAGGCATGAAGATACATTATAGAGCACAATAGAATTATAGGGACTACCCTCTGGTTTGAATTCACAATGGTGAATGTCATGGGTTCAGCAGTAGCAGTCATTTTTTCTCCTTCTTAGTGGCTGGTGCAGCGCTGTGTTTCTAACTTTCA
>WYDI02014747.1:0-20000 GCA_009867235.2 Psittacus erithacus
TTCTTTTCTTTTCTTTTCTTTTCTTTTCTTTTCTTTTCTTTTCTTTTCTTTTCTTTTCTTTTCTTTTCTTTTTTTTCACATTTTTTTCCCATTTTGATTTGCAATATGTTGATAAGAATAAGAAAAATTTAAACCCTAAACTTTTTCCCATTGAACTAAATAGCAAGTACCAATGGGCCCAGATTCTCTTGTTTCTGATTGTTTATATTAACATAGAGTCATAGCCTTGTTTTCAGCAATTTGTATGCAGAAAGATGCATCAAGAGAGGTAACTGTACAAAATACAATAAACCACAATTTTAATTTCTCAATTAAAACAGTGTAAAAATAAAGTGTAAATCTGTTATTGCTTGTGTGGTTTGAATTGCAATGAAAGCTAAGAAGGGAATCCAAGATAGTGTTAATTAACAATGATTTGATATAATAAAACTGCATTTTCATATGGGGGGATATTTTTTTTTCTTAAGATCATGTTAATCTTAAACATTTTGTGAAAAACTGTAGATTTTACTGTCAGTTAACAACCCTTTGCAATTTTATAAGATATTCCAGAGAGTTTAGGCATCTCTTCCCCCCAGACTATCCAAAGCTAACAGTAAGCTACAGTTTATATCAACTGAGTCACTACATCTCAAGGTGTATTAGCTTTCAAACTACAAAGCTTAGGGTATAATTCTATAGAATAAGTGAAGAAAAAATGAAGTATGTAATTTTTAATATCTAACCAACTAACCAACAATCCTGTGTTGTGTCTGACTTAGGCCTACCTGTATCATTTTGATCTAAATCCAGAATTCTAAATGATTACCAATTATATTGTCTTTTTTTTCCTTATTTTTTTAAATAAAGCATTTTCCTTTTTTCAGATGAATTGGGTCTGCCCACTATTTGACCTTCCGTCATTATTTCTGTCTGCAAAGGAAGTGCATGCCTTCCTTTTGCAGTAGCTAGACAGGACAGTGTTATCTAGTGTCACTACAGGCAGTGGTCTCTACAAATAGCATTATTATGGTCCTTATGTTTTTATCTTGGGGGTCATGAACAAATCAATGCAACTGCTTCTAAAGATTTCAATAAATAGGACTTTTTATCCAGACAATTGCCTTTTATATTACTTTTAAACAAAACTACTAGTCCATCAAGAATTTCAAAAGGAAAACAATTCTACAGAGTGCTGGTATGGCAGCACAGACCAATCATTATGGCACCCATTCTCCAGTCCTTTATTTTTCAAGTCCACAACAATAGGTTGTTGATTCAATGGACAAGACCAGAACAATTAAGTTCTCTGTTTAGCAGCAGTGCAGCATTTTAATGCCCTCCTCTAATAATGGTCTCATTATTGTTATTCTCAGACTGGGCCTCAGAAGGAGGAATATTTGCTGGAGGTACGTCATTATTTTGCAAATTTCGATTAGCTCATCATGTTGTCTGTACTGTGAAAATCGTAGCTAATTAGAGCAGTCAGTTAGACTACCAGCTTTTGAGCTTATGAGTTAAAAGGTAGCACAGTTGATAGGCCAGTGATGTGAAAAAGGTGGTAAAAAGGGGGATTAGAGCTGTTGCCTTAGTAACTCTAACTTCCATCTGTGCCGGAACAATGGACCTGTGTTTCTCCCCCACCTTGGTGTAAAAATTGGTTTTGTTTCGAAAGGACAGGGCTTTTTATGACAATCTGGAATTCAGCCTAACCGGTGTAGTTTTAGTTGTTAGGAGAGACCATTGGAGGATAGGAAAGATGAAAGGTCATTGTCTCTGAAACAATAGTGATTTGTTCTGTCCCATTATTTGCAGCCAACCACTCAGTCAGGTGATAGAATAGATACCACTGGTTTAGTCAGGTGGAACAGGAGAAAAAGATAGTGCAGCTTTTAAAGAACAAAAGATAACTATAATTTGCCTTTATTAAACAAAGTTGCACTTATTTGTGACCATCCTCTGAAAGGGGTTGTTTACTGACTTAGTGTTCCAGCCTGCTTTGTTCAGCACTGCCTCTGTAGGCCATCACATCTCTGGGAAGCAATCCAATGTGTTAGAAAATGTTGTTTAAGCTTTCTTCCCATGAAGAGGAGCCCCAGGAGTACCACTGATGTGATGCTCAACAATAAATTTAGTTGTTGTAGCTTTCTCACATTCTTGGTGTTCTTAAAAGGTTTTCCTTCAAATACACACACAATAAAATTAACTATAAATATGAAATAAATTTGCTTCAACACTATCTAGCATTTTATCATAAATTCTACAGCACATACTATAGAAAGTTTACAGCAAACTGTATTAGGTGCTACTGACAAGAGAGAGCAGTAGGCAGAGAGCAGAGACCTACGGTTGTGTAAAAATAAATTTGCTATAGGACTACTGTTATGCAAAGGGAAATAGTCTCTTCTGTGCTCTGCAGTAACTTTTGGAGACTCTGTCCCTTTGTCTAAGGAGAAAAGAAAAGTACTGTAGTAGTATCAAAAAAAACGGCTATAGCAAAATTTATCAGGAAAGCCCGGAGTCACTGTCGTCCAAAAGAAAAAAAAAAAAAAAAAGAAAAAGAGAAAGAAGACTTTCTTATGATTACTTCATTTTGCAGCACTATGCCTTAGTCATCTATACAATAAGTTTATTTTTTCCAGTCATAGCATTCCCAAGGTGCAACTTACATCCCTCAAAGACTAGTTTCTTCAGGTCAGGATTTCCAGAATGTTTCACCTTCCTATACTAGATCTCTACACCTCTTTACAGGGTTGGCTTTATAATCTTTTTACTCATTTCACGACAGAGCTGCCGAAATGTTTTGATTCTGATGAAATTGATAAAATGGATGCAGTTTTCTAGTACTACTTTGAAATATAAAATTACATGTAATTGTTAGGTATCCCATCTTAAACTGTTTTGACCTTATTTGAACTCCCCTTTTTAGCTATTCTGGGCCTCTCTTATCTCATTTTTACTCCTGGCCACTCTTGCTCTTGCTTTCTGACAACACGGATGGACAGCCTTGCACTAACTGATAACTGTGGCAATTTCTCAGCACACTTTTCAGTAATAAAAGATGTTATTTTCAGAATTCAGCAGGCATGCGTTATATTTAAACACACACCGAAGATGAGAGGTTGAGCAGTAGCTTCATGGGAGTGTGCTGTCTTATGAGCCATTGGACTTTAAAGCTTTCAGTTTGTTGATGCATTGATTTACTGGTTCCTAGGTTTAGTAAGTAGAGTTTTTAAGGGAGAGAAAGTAGTCTTTTAACTATTTATGAGCTTTTAACTTTTTAAGATAATCTATTCTTAAACTTTCTCTTTTGCTTGCTAATTAATTGTCATGTATGTACTTCATATGTTTTGTTATTTTTATATTAAAATGAACTGAGCATTGGAGGCTGCTTAGTTCAAAATGGGAGCCCTACAAAGGGTTAACCAGCAGAGAATTACAAATGAACTATCAGGAAAGTTGATTATTAATCCAGCAAGAGAGAAAATATCCTTCCAGTTAGCAAGAATTAGTACCTGAAGAACTGATAATATTGTTCAGGCTGTTGGTGTGGAATGGCAAAGTCAGGTAAGCTAGACATCTTCTCAAAGAAATAAGTCTTTTCTTTCTGTTTTGTTTTTGATTTTGTTTGTTTTTTTTTTTTTTTTTTGTAAGAGATCTTAGTTTTAAAAGAATCTTTGTTGATTTACTTAAAACTATCTGCAAATGAAACAGCATATGCTGTTCCTAAGTTTCCTCAAATGAATGAAAGAAATGAAAATTGTGCTTTAACTTTGGTAAGAAGATATATTTCTAAGCTATGAAGTGCATGTAGCAGTGAAATATCTTTCAATTTTTTACTTGTTTGTGGTTACGTGTGAGAACTGATGGCAAAACCTGAAGAGTTCTTTGCAATTGCATGCTAATATATTACGGAAGTCTGTCTTTAGTTGTGCCTGAACATATATGGAGGTTTACAGAAACTTTTATGTTGCTGAGCTCTTTCATTCAGAGTTATTAGACTTCAGTTTTCACACTGTATGACTGATTTATTCAAGTTTGTTTTGATATTGTGAACACATTTGTGTTCATTAAAGAACTTTTTTTTGGTAGGGTTTCAAAAGTCTGTGATCTGGGGTTAGAAGGAAATGGATGTTTGGTAAACATACTGCTGTGTTTATACAGAGAAATGCAAACCAAACCATTAGATCAGTTGAACATAATCTTCTTATAATTTTGGTAATTTTCTGAAGACTCAAAGCTCTTGTCTTAGGGTAAACTTTCAAATTTGTCTGTTATATTTGTGCTGCAGACACTAATCAATAGGTGTGACAAGCATTTATTTTTTCAATGTAGTCTTCACTATTTAGTTTATTATATGAAGCATGTAAAATCTTTACTAGTGGCCTAATGCTGTAGAAATTAGGAAGTCTCTATACAGTATTTAATTACTTTCCCTAAGTTGTGTGCTGTTACTGAAATTAGCAGCATTTAAAAAAAAATCCTGATTTGCTTGTAGAATGGAATTCAATATGCACATGATGTTACTACAGTACCTGTCTTGGTGAAAAAGAGTTTACCTTCTCCAGATTTTAGTTTATATCTATGAAATAGCCTGAAAGCTACATAAAAGGAACTGTGGTGTTACAAGTATGAAGATAGTGATAAAAACTGAAAGCAATCCAAATCCAAAGGCTGTGCCCCTGTAGCAATTTAGTACTATGTAGTAACATTTCAGGAGCCATACAGAAAGGAAGAAGCCTTTTGATTTTGAGAATGGGATTAGGATACAGCCCAGGGGCAAAGGAGAAATAGAAAGGAGGGAAGCAGAGGCAGGGAGGAAAGTGAAACAGAGAAGTGGCATTTGTCTGACAGGCTTCATTGTCTTGCGTGTGACTTTGGCCTACTCGAGGAGAGAGACAGCTGGTGGCCAATTTTTCTGGAGGGCGGCTCATCATGTTAGAGTAAATTAAAATCCTAGAATTTGCTGATGATGGAGCTAACAGGGCAACAAATGGTGGGATTTTGGAAGCTGTGCTGAATATTCATATATACAGAGAGGCAAATAACTTCTTGTGGCATATTTTATCTGAGTATTTGAAAGAAAACAGGGTCCATACAAATAAGCTGCTTTGTCTGAATTTGAACACCAGCATCTAGGAAATATATAAAGAGCAAGAAAACTAATGATGAAAAAATTATCACACAGGAAATGATATACGTAGAAAAAACAAGATTGTAATTAGTGGAGGAAAGTAAGAAACTGATTAGAGAAATGAAATTTCCCAGATGTTTAAGGAAAAAATGAAAGTTAAATTAGATAAGCTCTTTTAACTAGTATTAGAGGAGAATGCTCACTTCGGAATGGGAAAGCTAAACTTAAAATTAGAAAAGAGCTGGCAACTTGAGTTTAGGTTAACTGTTTTCCTGCACAAATGACTCTTTGGAATGCTCTGCTTGAAACATCATCAGTGTAGTGCTGTTGGGGGTAAAAAGAAACCCAACAAAAAGAAACTCACTGTATGCTTATTTGGAATGATTAAGGCAATTGTATTACTTCTGTGTGTATTAACCCGAAAATTAGACAAATTGTTTGGATTTCGAAGTAGTATGTCAGGATTTCTTGTATTTTGTATGTATGTAGTTTTCATCTGAGCTCTCTTGTTCGACAGACAGACTTTAATAACCATATTAAAATATATTGTAAGTATTAGCTTTTGGCAGGATCCTAAATTATCAAACTCTACCTGCAACTGAAAAGAAACAGTCTTGAGCCCCCCCCAACTGTAAGCCAGTGTAAATTAACTGTTATTTAATTATTATAATTTAAATCAACTGTGATAAAAAGAATATTCTTACACAAAAAGTGGAAATAAAACATATCAAGAAGAAACTGTCTTTTTTGTGCCCATTACAGTGACTCATTTCAAATTCAACAAGTCATAGTGGAACCCATGAAAAGTGTCCCCCTGCAAGTCAGTTCAGAATGGCTCTACAGCTGACATGATCCTTGCTTTTGTGTCAGTTTTAGCTTCTCACTTGAGTGTTTTAAAAAAAAATGGGGAAGGGAGGGAAGAAAATGTTGTATGTTTCTGAGGTAGATTGATAAGAACATTATCTGATTTAGTGGAACTAGTTTGAATGAGTGGAGTTTTTATGTTAAGTAAAACAGTTGCGTTTTCTTCAACACAGACTCCCAGCCTTTGTAGCTCAAAGCCTGCTTAAAGGCTTAAGGTTGGGAAGTAATGAATTTCCAGAGGTCTCTGATAAACTAGCCACATATCTGGAAACAGCTGCAGTTTAGGGGAGGCTCCTGGAGCAGTCAGCCTGCAGCAAGCAAGCCATTCCTCTCCCTACGTGGTTGGGACAGCAGGATGCAATGATGGGAGGGGTGGAGCATAAATATCTGTAAGTTGGTTGATTCTCTTCTTTATGAAAACCTGGTGGTAGCCAGAAAGAAGCTTGTCTACAGAAGCAGATGGCCAAAGCAAAGGTTGGGCCAGGTTATTTTTGTTCTTTGGTCCACACCTTGTCTATGATGACAGTACTGGAGAGAGAACGTATTCCAGCTCATTAGGAGCTCAGTGAGGCTATATGGATAACACTAAAGTATTTTATAAGATTCAGTGTAAAGCTGCATAGTTCAAGGAAGCTCATGTCTTATTAGGTATGGTTAAGGTCAGTTATCCACACAATGAGGGAGAAACTCTTTCATAAACAAGTAGATAAATATGGTGCAGCTGGTGCTTAGCTGTGCTTCAGGCTGTTAGACTGCCAAAAGAGCTCATGAGCAGCTCTGGCTTTTACAGAGTCCTTATGGAACATCAGTAGCTTAGAGTGGTTGGATGTAAAATTACAAGGTTGTGTCCTGAAAAAAGAATAAATCCAGGGCGAATTCACGACTTTTCATATAGGTGCCTATCTCTACAAGGTATTAGAGAATATAGAAACATTAGGGCTCTCCTTCTAGAAGAAAATAAATTGTAAAATGTTTGAACTGAAAAAAAAAACAAAACAAAAAACTACCTAGTCTAAACACTAAAACAGGCCTACTGTCTTGTGAGGTTTGGTTTCTGCACAAGCTGCTAAGTGTTCCATGTTTTCCAGAAATGCCAGTTAGGTACATAGGTATTTATTACCACTAGATCCATGTCTGATAACATAGAGAGAAACCTCGTAAGACTTTGTTTTGCCTTTGGAACTAGCATTTTTACTGTCTTGTGAGAAATAATTGTATTTTAAACAGCTGCAAAGAGAGAAGAGATTGAAGAGTTAATTGAATCATGTGCTGCTAGAGGAAAACATTTTCTTTCCTTTTTTTCCTTGTCAGAAGTAGGAGTTACATGTGTTCCTTATTACACCCAACATATTCCGATATTTTTTTTTTACAAAGACATACTCATGAAGCAGTTTATTTCTTGAAGACCCATTACTTTATTTTCAGCTACTAAGTCCTGGAGCAATCAAGCATGTCATTTTTCACCATCTGAATACAGTTCTGTGGTAGCAGTGGATGATAGTGCATAACATCCGCAGAACTGTAAAATGTAATCCCCTGACTGTCTTTACTACACAGGATTTTGGTTGTATTTTTATAGCTGCTAGAGGAGAATCTATTGGTATTTCTTCCAAAGATAGTACAAACAAGTAATTGTGCAGTTATCATTCCAAGTGCTTTTGGTCAAATGTTTTATTTGTAGTAAAAAACCCCACACAAAATCAACCAAACAAAGCCCACAGCAACTTTGCTCTAGATGTATTCACCCAAGTTTGTGAGAGTCAAAAGACTGTGGATTGACTGTTGTCCCCCAAATGGGTCTGTTTTACTAAGCAGAGTGATGAGATTGTGATGTGCAGGTGTTCGATGTAGGAGGCAAACAGTGGTATTCAGAGCAGGGTGGAGATTTGTCAGGGTGCTTCTGCTTAAATAGGTCAAACCAACGAAACCCCCTTGCTCTGAGAGAAGGCCAAAGCTGGGCACTTCAGCAGCAGCTATCGTGCACAGATGCCACTACTACTCCATGGCATCCTTTTGGCCTTTCCATCTCTGAACAGGGATGGATAATGTAAACAGTATGTAACAGTTTGTCTGTCATTTAGTAGTTTATGTGAATGTGCAACTTTCCTGTCATTTCACTATTTAAAGCTTAGTGAGAATTGAAGTGGGCAAATACTGTTTATGTTCATTTTTCTCAAAACAAAGTTTTCATCTTGACCGTACTTATTTAATTCCAATTTGGAGACATTTGTTCTGCTTCCCTATTAACTTGAATTTAAGGAAAGCAGTATATATAAACATACATCCCAATTTTTCCATGAAAAAATTGAGCTAAATCACAAATATCTTTGTTCTTGCTTTACTGGGATAAGCTTCTAGCATCTATTGAGGCAATATGTATGGTTTGTTAGTGTTTATGCTGAATCTTTCTTGCCTGCAATTTTCATAGACCGCTTTTTCTTTGAAAGCAGTATTTTTATTATGTTTTTGATTATTCTTTCTTTTCTCTACTTTTCCCATCAGTTGTAGTCCGTTTAATGCTATCATCACATTACAGAGCCCAGTTTTGAGGGAAAACAAAGTAGCTGCTAGTGACACCGTGACAACTGGTAAACCTGATTACTAATCTGGAGTGTTGTTTAATGAAAAAGCCAAAGAAAACCCTGCAGGAGAGAAACATTGTTTTGTTTTAAATTGCTATACAGGAAGGGAACTGCTGTGTTATTAAGAAAGAGAATAATAAGCCTCCCTTGCTTGTCAGGTTTCAGATCCAGGCATTCAGTGCATACTTGCCTAGACTTCCTATTTCAAAAAAAGAGCAAAGTTTTTGAATTGATGTCGAAGTCAACTACGACAGTAATCAGTGATAGCAGCTTTTTGTTTCCAAGAAGATCAGATTCTGCTTTGAGCTATTGTGATATAGTTCTGAAGTTAGTGTATGGGTTAATTAGGGTTATTCTCTCCTGCACCCTACAGATGTGACATGTATTCCAGAGTTACCATGCTTTCTGTCTTCTGCTGTCTGCTTTTAGCTGCTGGTAGCAAGCAAAGGAGGAGTAAGAAGTGACTATTTCACGTGCTATTATCAATAATAATTTCTGCATTGCACGAGAAATGTTATTTTCCCATTTTCCTAAAATTGATGTTTTCAGAGAATAAATTAGAAAGGAAGCTTGGTGCCAGAAAATAAATTATTGAACCTTTTTCTGATTTTTTTTTTTGTACTATTACATTATTAGCCTTTAAGGATACACTCAATATACCTTAGGTGGTAGATGATCATAGAAGTCACAGAAGCAAAATTGCTGGCACACTTTCAATAGTGTAGAGGCATGTTTAAGGAGAATGTTACTTCATTTCACCTTTACTTGTGAAACACAACTAATATTTAGCAGAATTTCAATTAATCAGTCATGATATTCTGATCTTACTTCTGCAGCTCCAGCAGTGCAGCAACTGTTTTAGTTTAAGAAATGTCTGTATGCCTGAATACATCTTCATAAATTATTAAAAGCATACAAAAAAGATTGACTGATACTAGCCAAGTCTAGAGAGACTGAACCACACAGAGACTAATTGAAAGAAAAAAATAAAATTTGTTACAAAAATATAGATTGCTTCATGAACCCAAACTGTGTTTTTTAGGCCCAGACTAGGAAGTGATCCATGCTTTAGAAAATTTGTGAACCAACTATTACGATCTTGCAATATGATACAATACATAAGTTATTGTAGTCCTCATTAGTAACAATTAACTTAGTGAATTCCTTTCTTATTATGTATATGTGTGTGTTCCTAAGCAACGTATGTAGGTAATAGGTATTTTTATCCACATATTTATGTATGTGTATTTGTAAGCATACTCACAAACACTTACAAGTCCATTTTGTCTGTTAGATGTATTTCTGCATATGCAAATATGTACGTGTATTTGCATATATGAACACAAACACACACATGCATCTGTCTGATGGTCATTTAAGTGTATGTGCATAGTCATGCCCTATATAATTATCATATTAATAGTAGTCACAAAGCTTCACACTTCCTAATACCTATTGTCTGTCTAATATATCATTCTACTTTCAGAGATGATGCTCTAGAATTTAGAGGAATAATACACTGTAAGCAAAAATATGGAGAATTAGTTAATAAAATCAGTAGTGGATTAGAATGCTTATGATTCTTCCAGGCTGATGTTAACAGTTTTATTTACGAAATGCATGGGTCAGTTCTAGGGTAGCAATGGAGCTGTAAGCATCCCAGTGTTCTACCTTGCACTGTCAGGGATTCTAATATTAAACAGATAGAGAATTAGACATTGTGCATGTTTACTTATTACCTAAGATATTCATAACTTAAAATATTTATAAAATTGCTTTTATAGATTATAGAAATCCTATCAGTGTTCTGTGCCGCTTTGGTTTTTTTGGTTTTTTTTGCAAGGGCTTCAAGGGAAAAGGCGTAAGAAAATCAGTTTCTTGGCAGTATCTCTAGTAGTACCATGCTCACGATCTTGATAAATCTCACCATGAAGGACTGGTGCTCCGAATTTATGTGGTAGTCTGGAACATAATTCCTTTTCTCACTGTTTCTGTGCCTTCTCCTGTAGAATATCATAGTATTTTAAAGTGATGTTATATTGTGAAAACTGAAAATAAACATAACCAAAATAGCTTTCAGGTGCTTAGCTGGATTTTTATTTTTTTTTAATGCTAGCAGGTAATTTTTTTTTATATAGCTTTTATTTATAGATGTTTCATACAAGAGTAAGCAAGTATTAACTCTGTTTTCTAGTATTAATCTTACTTTGCTGATCAAGCCTCTTTAGTTGGAAGGAGTGTTATCACTTTTCTGTCAAATAAAAGATAATAAAGTACACATACTTTACAGCTTGAACATATATAAAATATTTTCTTAGACCCTTGAAGTCAGTGGATAGGTGATCAACCCCAAAGTCACTTCTTTTTGTTTATATTCTGAGTGACTTTTCTGAAATATATTTGTTCACACATTTTTTGAAAGTCTTAGATCAGGTGGCCCTTAAATAACCTCTATCAGTCCGTAATCACACGGAGAAATATAGTTGAAAATTTAGAGAAATGTAATCCTTTGTTATGCAATTATTTTATGTTACTGTTTAGAAGAACATTTGGAGATCAAAAATAATGCAACAAAAAGTGTTCTAGAATTTACATTATACGTCAGCTGTTGATGAGTATAAGATGCAATATAGAAATAAAGAATGAGGAACCTAAATGTACACATTTCATTCTCAGGAAATTTTATCTATACAGGAGAAGAAGACCTAAGAGTGTGGATAACTGAGTGAGACTCACATTTGCCATTGATTACACCATTTGCCTTGTAACAGAAACTGACTTTGGGGCAAGCTACCAAATAGTGGCTTTTTGATGTTGCAAATTTCACTCTCCCCAGCTAACTTTTTAAGCTGAAAGTTTTACATTGTGGTATATATACTTGATACTATTTCTTATGCAGAGACTAAGACTTAACACCTATTTTATTATAAAGCCCTAAGACAGAACTCTTCTTTTTTTCTGATCAGTATATTCTGCACTTTTTGCTTTCTTGTTCATGCTACTCTAAGCAAGCAATAAGCTAAAGTGTATGGCTCTTATTTTTTTTTTTTTTCCCCCTGTAGTTGTTGCTATGAAAAACCCCTTACCTTAATGCATCAGTATTTTAAATACCATTGCCATTGATGGCTTGGCTTTATTTTACTGTTGAGGTTTAATTTTGGGTTTTTTCCAAACAGTTTAAGAAAGTGCTGGTTCTCATTGTATAGAGTTATGCAGGTATTTTTTTCAATGTGTATTTCTTGAAATGTTACACCATGAAGAACTCAGCAGACAGAAAGTCTTATGTCCTCACAAGAAAAGTGAGGCATTCAATGCAGCTTTCAATATGTGATGATCCTTGTCTGAGTGAAGAGACCAAATAGTATCTGTCTTAAGGCATTTCTGGGATTCATGTGTGGTAAAGGTTTTCTAGTGGCCTGAGAGCATCAGCCCAGTCTATTGTACACTTGTACATTTGTGTTCAGTAGTGACCTGAGGATCATAGACTAGTAATAGAGGGACAAAAAAAGGTGCTTGTATTCTAGTTTGGTTTCAAGAACTTTATCCTACCTAGCAACTTTCTGAAATCAGTTTCATACACTCTTTTTTCTTATGTTGTGGGTAGTATTTCATACTACTGGCATAGCTGAGGGCTCAAGTCTTTCTCTCTAGTCCATGGAATGGACTTTGCTTATAAATGGCATCATATTACAAAGTCAGGCACATAATTTTCATAGTTTAAAAATAATGTTGGATCAACATTTTTAATACATTGTTATCTTCCAGGCTTCTGATAGTGCCAGTTTTCCTCTCTGCTCTGTAACAAACACGGAATAGTTGTCTGACCTTTGTTATCCCATTGTTATAGTTTACAGGTTGATAACCATTCTATGAGCTATGAAATGTGGACCTACCCCTGCTGCATTTCCTGAAATAAAGAGAATGGGAAAAAACAAGAAAGAAAGGAAAAAAGAAACCCGGCTCCAGTAACCATTAAATTGTAGGGTGATCTAGAGATAAAAGCAGAATCTCTTTTTTGCTTTTCAAATATTTGCCTGGCCTTCAAAAGGTATTTGCCTTTTGTGTTTGCACTGGATTTATTTTTTTGGCCTACATGCAGAAAGAGAATGATATAGTAAAGAATAATGGACAATAGAGAGGAAAATGCTCTCAGCTTTCGCATCTAGCCTGTATTTTTTACTTTAGGTTTATTTTTTTTTAATCTTGTATTTCATTTTAATAGAAGCTGCTGAGTATTGTAAAGGGTTGTAAATGTGAAAGTATCAGATGAAGTAAAGTACAAGACAATTATCTACAGGTTGGCAGGTAGTAATGAGAGCTGGCAAAGTGCCAGGAACCTTTGGTACCTCAAGTTATTCATCTCTGTGGCAGAACAATGTCAGGCTTCAAAAGCCAGTGTTCTGTCATTTTCAGAACTGCTTTTTGTTGTTCCTGAAAGAGGCAGGTGAGGTTTGCATCTGTAAAGTTGTATAAATCTTCAACAAGGCAAAAAGAAAGATGTTTTGGTCAAAATCTAAAGTCTGTGTCATATCTTCAGTTCTTTCATTCTGGATGGCATTAAGGCTTCCTTGGAACCTGCATTGTCCCCTATGGATTTGTTTTTGTTGAAAGAGGAGGCTTTCAGCAAGTTTGTATTAAATATAATTTGATGTAAAAGCTCATATTCAAGGGAATCCCACTGCTTTGGGACAGTGCCCTGGGTTTGGGGCACAGAGAGTGGGAACAGAAAGAGAAGGGAAGGACTCAGCACAGTGACCTGTCCCAAAAGTTAACTTCTCTGTTGCTCAAATCATTCCTTTTGTTGTGTTACACACTAGTACTGTAGCATCAAGATAGTTTGGTTAAAGTCTTGAGATGGAGGTGTTTCCCAAATCTGCTTACTGTAATACTCAACATTTTTTGATTGCAGCTAACTTGAAAACAAACATAACCCAATGATTTAATTGAAGTATCTTGATTAATGTGCTTTAGACCCATGTGCATTTATAATGTATAAAAATATATTTTGCCACATGTATGTCATAAAACTCTTAGTATGTTACAGTTTGTGAAAATTACAGTCAGTTAACAATGTGTCAACTCCCCACTGTGTGCTTTGTAGGATACTGAATGGGTGTTACATGATTTATTTGCTGGATTTTGCAGGTTTGCTGTAGCGTGTCAGATGCCTTGCTGATTGCTTGGTGAAGCCTAGAGCATGAGCTCCCTCCTGCAATGTTTACTTTAAGTCAATCTACATTTGCTTAAAAGTATGACAGTCTTAAAATCAGATAACCTCCTCAAAACTTTCACAAAAATCTCTGTACTTTTTACTGAGAACATTGTTTACAATTTAATATATGTTTGTGTGACAGTCATAATTTACTTCATAGTTCTTAGAATTACAAAGAATGGTTTGTTAATAGAACAAATGTAATCTTGCTAGAGTGATAATAATGACAATAATATTGTGAATAATTATATATTTGTCTGGAATTTGGGGGTGTGTGGAGATGTTACTTTATTCACTTTTAATTGACATTATCCATAATACAATTAGAAGGATTCTCTCTCCTTTCACCACTTTCACTCGTATATCTCCTTGACTACTTCATATCTTCTCATTCTTCCATTAATAGAAAGAACTGATATGCCATATTTATAAAGGTGAAGTGTTGTTTCCCACCTACAGATTTAGGAAGTGGTAATGCCTAGTTCAATTTTAAGTTGCCTTTATTCATTACCTTGCTGGTGGTTTTTTTTTCATGCTGTCTTTTAGGATTACACTTTCTCTTTAAATGTTTGCTCTCATGTCGTACAGCACACAGACTTGAAGATTAGTTAGAAGGTGTAGAAATACCTGTTTTCAAAAAGTGTAAAATTCTGAAGACAGTTGATGACTGGAGGTAAAAACTGTAGGAGTCTCAGGATGGGAAGTCATTTGAGCAATGTGTAGGTCTCTGTGGTGCTGTAGTGCACTGCCATATAGTATGTTATGCCAGGATAATATGGTTTAAATCAGATGGGTGGATTTCTGTGTGACTTCATGATGCATCTAACACCAACTTGTACATAAGAAACTGTACTAATACAAAGATTCTGAGAACTTCCGGGCAAATGGAAGGAGTCATTCATCTAACAAAACTAACAGATAAAGAAACTTGCCAGAGTTGTGAAGAATCATTCTGCAAAGGTCACATAGAGTAGGTTAGACCAAAATCAAAATATTTTTGGGACAGCTTGGGATTTTGGGAGGTGGTTAAGAATGAGCTTCAAGAAGATTTTGTTCTGATTTTGTTTTAAGATTTTGTTTTGAGATGAGTATTTCAGATCTACCACTTTGTCTTTGTTTCATATCTGATGTGCAGTAAAATCATGCGTATTGTGAATTATAGGCTGCAGTTCCCTATCTGGTTTCTACTGATAGAGTACATCAGGAGAGTGAGACAAGAAAAACTTTCATCTTCTCCAAATAATTATTGATGGAATTATAACTCTTTGTTCTTTCTGTTCCTCTTTCCCATTTTCTGTGTAATTATGTATGCAAAGTAGGTGTGGTAGCAATTTCTAGAATTAATATTGAACATTTGTGTTTTAAAATTCCTCTTAATTTACACTTTCTCCAAACTTCCTTCTTAATTTAAAATTTACCTTTCTTGCCTTTCTTATAAATCCATATTTATTTTGTGTTGGTTTATTTTAAAATACTAGAGTACTGTGGGCAGTGTTTATGGAGCTATCCTGTAGTGTTTTTTAGCATATGAAAATAGAATCATGGAATCATAGAATCATAGAATAGTTAGGGTTGGAAAGGACCTTAAGATCATCTAGTTCCAACCCCCCTGCCATGGGACACCTCACACTAAACCATGTCACCCAAGGCTTTGTCCAACCTGGCCTTGAACACCACCAGGAATGGAGCATTCGCAGCTTCCTTGGGCAACCCATTCCAGTGCCTCACCACCCTCACAGTAAGGAACTTCCTCCTTATATCCAGTCTAAACTTCCCCTGTTTAAGTTTTAACCCGTTGCCCCTTGTTCTATCACTACAGTCCCTAATGAAGAGTCCCTCCCCAGCATCCTTATAGGCCCCCTTCAGATATTGGAAGGCTGTGACGAGGTCTCCACACAGCCTTCTCTTCTCCAGGCTGAACAGTCCCAGCTTTCTTAGCCTGTCTTCATATGGAAGGTGCTCCAGTGCCCTGATGATCCTCATGGCCCTCCTCTGGACTTGTTCCAACAGTTCCATGTCCTTCTTGCCAGAACTGTTCACAATATTCCAAGTGAGGTCTCACGAGAGCAGAGTAGAGGGGCAGAGTGTTACTTGTATGCAGCATGAAATGGTAATTTTCTTTCTGTCTTGTATTTTCCCTTGTTTTAGATGTATTTGGCTGTAGTTGTATTTCTTTGTGGAAGGTGAATCCCAGTGTTCACTAACAGGCTGGAATGGCACACTGCTAGGACACTTCCTGGTCATTTTTATAGCATTTCTGGCAAATACAGAGGAGGTACTGAGCAGATACTCAGTTTGTCGGGCACATTAATTTGCCTTTCACTGGTCTAAGCTTAACCTGGTCTCTGTGCTAATTTCAGTGTGCTGAGTCCTTCCCTTTTTCTCTTTCTGTCCCCACTCTCTGTGCCCCAAACCCAGGGCCTGGTAAAGCCACCTGAAAGAGCCCTAATATTTGATTCTGTTACTGGCCATTTAGAAGAAGGATGAGTGAGAGTGGATCTGTAGCCTCAGTCCTTTTGAAAGGCTGGTTGGAGTAGAGGCTGTTGGAGTGGGTGGGTGTGCGTAGTGTGTGAACTGCAGGAACAGGGTGGGGAATTGTGGACCCATTCCCATTGGTGATCCAGGACATCTGCCTAGTAAAGCTGCACCTTAAAGTACCTTAAGTGAAATCCTGATTCTGCTGAGGCCACTGGGCATTTATGCATTAATTTTACTCCAGCAAGCATTTCACCAGTAATTTTTATTTTGCAGATGTAGTGGCGGGGGGAGACCCTGAACCAAGATGAATGTGACTTCATATTGTGACATACATTCTCTGCTAGTTTCATCCTTGCCTTCCTCCAATCTGAATAACTGTAAATGATGTCCTCTGTTAATAAGTGTGTACTTTGTCTAAATTGCATGTATTTTTCTTTTGACATACATACCATGTTACTATTAATCATCCCCTTCTGCTCTTTACTGTACAAAGACACTGTTGTGCTGATGGAACATATTTAATCTTTGGTATGTTGTATTTTAGTTCTATTGTTGCTTTCTCATTTCTTTATGGAAAACCTTTCTTTATTGACTCTTAAATCATGGGTTAAGCCCTTATTGAAAACATGTTCAGTATATACTTGCTAGAGAAAAAAAGTTCTTTTAAGGTTATAGGCTTGGCTTATACAAATACTTCAGTATACAGTAAAAATTCAGAGGTCTCCTATATGTTATCTAAAGCTAGAAATATACCCAATTACTCAGCAGCACATCATAAAAGAGATGCATGCTATGTTCATGTCTGTCAGTGCCTTAAGTCATCACTCTACAGCCTTTTTTAAATTCTCTTTTTATTGAAACCAAGAAACAAAACAAAGACAAAAAAAAAAAAGGCAAAACCAACATCAATTAGGTGTCAACACGACACCAAACAGCATAATATATCATAAAAATAAATGTATGATCTGGTGACTCAATAATTTCTGTCCATATGGCATTTACAGAGAAGTAAAGAAAAAGCAAATAGCAACACATCTATATAGAGAAAAATACCCAATATAAAATTGGCCATACTGACAGCACTAGAAAACTCTGAGTTTTCTAGTGGAAATAAATAACATGCAGAAGAGACACAAGGTTCCAGCAGTCTCACTCTTACATGTATTTAGAATTTTGTACAGTGAGCATTGTGCAGGTATATATGTTTTTAGAAAAATTAAGAATGGAGATTTTCTGCTTTAAAGGTTTATAGATGAGTGTGTAGAGTAATGCTAAAGTGAAATTGGGGAAAAGAAAGAAATCTTTGGAAATAAATGTGACTATCTGTCGAAACTTAAAATTAATACTGACTCCAAGACTATTTCTGTGTTTGCTGAAAGACATATGAAAAAGCCTCTTTGTACAAGTGCTAAGTGCATAAAAACCACTGAGAATCATTTAAGCCTCTAAAATAATAATCTGGGAATTCTGTTTATTATTATAGTTAAAGGCATCATAACGTTATGGGTGGGAGAGAGGTAAGCAGGGAAGGATGGAGGTGGGAACTAGAGAAAGAAAACCCAGAAAAATCCAGAATCAAACACGACCTCTGTTATTTGAATTTGTTGTTCATTTTCAATGGAGTGATAGCTGCAACAGCTGAGCCTGAACTGCCTGGTTTGACACTTCCCTTTCTAAGGAATGTGAATGTGTTTCACAGCTTACATCTGGACAGCAGGATATAGGGGAAAAAGACAGAAAGATAGATCACATATTCCTTTTGCGTACTTAGGACTTCAGTCTTGTAGATTATAAATGTATGCACACACAAATAAACATATATGCATGTAGATACATGCATTTATATATCTACACACACATGTTCGTGTGTGTGTAAATCCACGTGGGATTTCTCCTCCCTTTGCTGTTAAGCTCAGTTCACAGATCTGTCTCCTGTTTCTGCAGAGATACAAGAAGTTCCCTTCTGGAATTTTGCTCCTTTTGCCTACTCAAGTTGTCATTTTATACAGTGATATCTGAGATGTCTTTTTGTTAGTCTTATTAGAAGTACAGCTATAGTCCTCAAAGGAGGTGATAAGTAACCCATTTGACCTGGGAAATGGTACTTTCTGTGTGAGCAGGGAATAAGTAATGAACACCTTATCTTATCTTTTAGATTAGTGATAACATCAGTGAGACCACTTGGTAAATATTGTACATCTCATCTCATCAAAGTAGTAACAAAATACATTCTTCCCAGTAATTGCAATTGGCTATTGGGGATAGTAGAAAAGAGTGTATTGCAGAGCCGGTGGGGAGAAGCAGCCCCTGAGGGTAAAATAACAGTACATCAAAACCTCAAAGGAAACTTAAGAAGGGATGGTGTGAGTGTGTGTGTATATGCATTTAAGTCTGAAGCCAGAAAGCTATGAAGGCTATGTGGAACATTTCCTGGAGCTTACCACTAATAAACATGGTGGGATTGTCAGCCCTGTCGTGTCCATACCTTCCTTCTGGGCCTGTGCCAGTGCCCCTGCAGTCGTCAGATAATGGGACAGGACATCCTAACTGAAGGGCAGGAGCTTCTTACTGTATCCTTCTGCACATATTTTAGCACTCTCCCAGCTTCATGTTCTCTCTGAGAAACAGAAAGTATTCCTGTGCAGTGCCCTCCGTTGTTTGGATGTCACAATGCAGAGGACTAGGGGAATTCCATTTCTGCCCTTATGTTCTGTCCTTAAAGCTTCAGGCTGTGAAAGGTGAGGAGTGGAAACTAAATAATTTGATTTATTCATACACTCATTTATTTTGGGTGAACTAGCAGTAAACCACCAATTGTCGTATCCTATGTTTTATTTAAAAGGCATATATTGAACATGTTTGTAAGTACCAACCAGTTCTTTTGTTTCCCTGCTCTGTAATGGTTTCATTGTAAAACATTTCTTATTGTTTAAAGTTGGGCCTATCCCATTCTTATACACAGAAAATCCTCTCTGTCACTGAAACACCTTGCATATTATGGACTACATCCTCAAATCTATATAGTCAGCTGGAATTTCCTCATTTATGTCATTTGGATATAGATCGGCCTCTCTCTGTATTCAGTGCAACTGAAATACGGCCTTTTCTGGAGCAGGTTGACAGCAACAAAGCTATAGGCATCATTCTAGTGGAAGGTGTAGCAGCAGCACCATGATCTGTCAGGACAGACATGGCCTTGAGGACAGGCAGGTCTCCAAACTTTAGCACTTCCTTCCAAACTACTCCAAAATTTCACTAGCATGAATGCTCATTCTCTTTTGGAAGCATAAAAGACTTAATTCGGTTGCTTCAGGCAAGAGTTTTAAACCTATTACTTATACAAGTAAGCTGTCCACTCTAGTTTTTTCCGCTTACTTATAATGCCACACTAGCAAGCTTATTGGTTATATTCTAGGTCTGTGAACCAGGCAGTTGCTAGAGATGGGCTGGCAGGCTAATACTGAGGTAACATCAGCAGTAAGGTTGGTTTTGGTTTTGACTGCTGCCTTAAGGGAAATTCCTCAAAATGTTTCTTTTATATATTTGCTGCAGATCATAGCAGTCAGTTTTTTGCATGTTTGGCTACTGACGTGATATTTCTGCATTTCACTCTGTTTCATATTTTTGTGCAAGAAGTTGATGTATTGTGCTGCTGACAGTATTTAAATAAAGTCCTGGGTGGCATTTTGAAATGAAAATAAGAAGGTTTTTTTTTTCTTTTTCAATTCAGGTTAGCTTGAGACAAGAACTT
>WYDI02014747.1:25000-107827 GCA_009867235.2 Psittacus erithacus
CAGATCATAAGTTTTATCCTTAAAATATAGGAAAAAAATGGGTCAGAGATGAAAATCACAACAAAGCACTGTGTATTTCAATGATAAACATACTGCATCACAAGTCAGCATGTTTTAGCATTTTAGCTAAAATAACTTGTGAGGGATCAGACAGAATTTAAATGTGAATGGTAAAAATATTTAAAATCACTGACAAAAGATTGCACTTTAGACTTTTGGGGTTTTTTACTTTCTATTTATTTGGGGACATTTACATTTGTCTTGGACTTTGGTTTGTGTTCTGCTTTATGTTTTTCTTTGTATTCTGATAATTGTGCTTTGTAATGTTCTTTGACACATTTAAAAATACCAACACGGAACTTTTTGCACCTGGAAATGTGGAGTAATTCGGAGCCTGGGTGCTCTGCACCTTTACCCTTCCAAGCCATTTTACTGCACGTTTCCTTCTCTTTGTTAGAGATCAGATGCTGTGTGTCCCACTTTTCCATGCAAAAAAGGATAGTTGAGGATCCTCAGTTATTGCAAATCATTTCTTTCTAACAATTTTGTCTTACTTTGCAGAACTGAAACCAAAAGACAGGGAGAGTTTATAGTTTCCTTTGCGGTTGATGCAATTTCAGAGTGCTGGATGCAGACACTGCACGCTGCTGGAGCTGTTCAACCTGAATGGTGAAGCAGTAGCAGTTTTACCTGTGAAAATTTCTTTTTAATGTTCTCTTGATTCTTTTCAGTGCCAAGTCCAAATACATCAAGGAATTCCTTAAAAGTACAAAACTTGCTTTTGGAGACTGGTTAATTTCAATGATTTAGGTTTTTTGTTTGTTTTACTGAACAACAATGAAAATACTTGTTAAGTAAGTCATACTAAGAATAAGACTATGAATAACAATGTCTTTATTATTTTAGTATTTTTTTAAAGGCTATTAAAATCAGTAAACATTTCATCTGTGGATCTTGTGGAAGGATAGGAGGTTCAAAGTCTGGATAGATTGAACTTTAAATTGTTTGCTCTTAATGGGAACTGATTAGCTTAATTAATAGAGGAGATAGTGTTTTGTTTTACTTTATTTGAATACATAGACTGCTGCAATTGTTTATCTTTTCATATTTTCATCTAGAAGCAAATTCACATTAAGAAAAAAGGATCTCATCTACTCCCTCCCATGAAAACTTCCCACAGCCCAAGTAGTGAAGGGCTTGGGGGGAGAAAGAGAGAAGTTATTGCATTGTTGTTCCTGGCTACATTGCCAGTCAAACTGGGATATTGCTGAAAAAAATCCTGGGGTAGTGTCAGCTAGGCATGGTATCCCCAGTAATCTTTTTCTGAACAGTGTGCTGCTTCAGACTGCTCTGTCCTTTATAGAAGTAGTAGCTGCATCTCACTAGTAAATGAGGTGATTCCTGCGGGGGTCTCTAGATACATTTTAAGGTTCCTATTGTGCACATATGTAAGGATCATATTATGTAAACCTTAGTTCAAAATAAAGAAATATTGTGCACGATGCTGCCTTGTAAAAGCAAGTCCTTTGGACTCAGGAAAGTCAGAATTCCAGTCTGTCCTCCTAAATTTGCAGCTTAGCCCCTTGAAACAATGTCACAAGTAGGAATATCAGCCAGGGTGTATCAATATTCTTATATAGTGGAAGAGAAGGTGCTGTGTTGTATGATACAGGGCAGTGCATGAGAACAAGCATCAATGGCTAAAGCCTGTGAGCTGGTTGTAGCTAGAGAGCCCAGCCTTGCAGAGCTGTACCTGGGTTCCTGGTGATGCAAAGCCTCGGACAAGAGTCAGGTGGTGTTCCTTGTTATGTGGAACTTGCATCTTTTCCTTAACCTCTTCTGCAAGGCTAACAACATATTTAAGCAGTCCTTATGGCTGCTTTGTCTGCAAGGGTTAGGATTTCTTCTGGCTCTAGAGCAGTTGTGCAGAGTGGGAAAAAGCCACTCATCGCTTACTGCCATTCTTGAATATTTCTTCAGGGAAAAAACAATGTCAAAGACCCATTCTTGGCTGTGCATATTTTGCTTTTCTTTCTTCTTTTGTACCTCCTCCAGCAGAGGTGAAACTTTAAATATGTGAAGATGGTGTGCAATTAAGTCAATAAATGTACAAGAACTTCATGTATGCATTAGTAGTGAGTGGAACGCTTATGCAGGAAAGGCAGTCCACAACATCACTCAAAAATGCAAGTTTTTTAAAAAAAATGTAGGTTTAGCTTCATTTCTATGAACCAGATGAAAATAATTTTTCAAGTATATATCCCACCTAGGATACTCTAATAGTTTATAGGATGCCCAGAGCTACTATAGATATAAAATGCAATTTCTGGTTATGGGATATCTGCATCACCAAAATGCAAATTTCACTCCTGAATAGGCTACTTGCTGAATAACCTGAAGAAATAAATGGTGAAAATAGTAGTTCTCATGCATTCAGATTACCCCTTTCAAAGATTTTCCTCAGATTTTTAATATCCTGAAAGTCCCAGTTCTGAGGCAGTCTGCTGTTCAAACTTCATTTTTGGTTCTTAGAGTGAAGTCATTTAAATAAACAAATAAAAGTGGCACGTCATACGTACATACATGCCAAAGTACACCATGTGCCCGTTAGAATTAATTTTCATGAATCCTCACATATATGAACTTAGAATAACAAGAGTGCAGATACATATGTTTGTCCCAGCATCTCTGCTGACACTTGTGGTACTTTAAATGTGTACAAGTAGCATCTCTGCATGGTTCTGACCTGTGTTTATTTTTAGTATTTCATGAATCACTTTCTTTAGCTGTTTTTCACTTAATGAAAGGCACATAAATCTTATTGTTAAATAACACTAGGATATTTGGTAGTAAAAATAAAATCCCTTTTTTTTTTTTTTTTTTTTTTTGGTAATAGCCAGATGGATGTATTTACTCTTTGGAGAAATTTAGATTTGATGTTTTTGTTATGTCTTGTTTTCCTCCTCGTAATTATGTTGTAACTTTGCTGATCCCTAATTGTGCATAATTACAATGGAAGGTGACAATTTGATTGTCTTCAGTTGGAGAAACAAGTAATTTTATATTCACCAAGCTGTCAGGTAACACTACCTCACAGTACTAAGAGCTTCTGGCAGTGTGGTTTGGCACCTAAGCTTTGATGCTTGTGTAACCGCTATGGAATTAGAACTATTTTCCATGCTAGAAATGTTTTTAGGCTTGTAGTATAAGGTTGTTTATTAAAAAGACTATCTGTAAGTGAGCTGTATAGGCATTGTTTCATGTTATGTGGAGGTACTAATTAGGTGGTTTAGTGCAACTGGCTACAGGTGAGCCTGAAATTGATAGACGTTTTTGCTCTCTACTGAGGAGCTATATTTGACTTAAAAATGAGGATCAAAAATATGGAGAGGAGGGAGGAGAAGGAGGAAGGAAGGGAGAGAAACTGGCTTAAGATTAAATATTTCTGCTCTGAATTAGGTGGTGCAGAGAAATGGCTCATGACCTCTTTCTTGTTTTCACACCTGTAGGATTGAAAAAAACTTTTTAACTCATTACATGGAATCTTATATTTATAGCAACCATTGTTTTTAAATTTTGTTGTTAATGGTTGCTTTTATTGATATTGTATATTCTATTACTTGCTGCCTGAAAAAATAAATCCTAGTAAGTTGCTGATGGATAAGTTCTTGGCAAGCTCACTCTTGTTCCCATAGTTATTGGTGAAGATAGCTGGAAGTCAGTACTGCCTTTTTTCCTTTTTCTTTTTCCAACAGTAAGAAACTGGATATCCAGAGACACATGGTGTAGTCATAGGACTTTAAAGGCAGTCATCACTGAGAAGCTAATACCAACCAATTAAAAAGAGGTGGTTACGTGATGTAACATTATCAGGAGAAACAATTCATGAGTCAAAGCATTCCAGGGCATATGAGCTCCAGTCCAAAGAACAGTCTCAAGCTGTTTAAATAAAGTGACAGCAATATTGTCAGCTAAATATAAACTATAGAAAATATTAACTACAGTGACTGAAGATGAGCACATCCCAGGTGCTAAATGACTATTCTTTCACTGCCCTTTACTGCATTCAGAGTGAGTTCACCTTAGGCTTTTTCAGTGAAATTTCCTGATAGTGAATAGAGTAGAACATTTAACCTACTAGAAAGGTAAGTTGTATTTTTGGCATTTTACAAATCCAGCTAAACAGTTTGGATTTTCATTGAAAAGTCACCAGGGGCTGAGAGGCTGTTTTGCTGCATCCATTTTAATGTTTTCGGCAACTAGATAAATAGGCAGGAACTCATGCCCTAACCATCATAGTTTACTGTGGCTGCATGACTGAGAAGGTCATTATAATGGCAGAACTTAAGAGAAAGGCTTTCTAAAAATGTTCCAAGGAGCTGTTTAGCCCTCACATTTTTTGATTATAGATTAAAAGGAATACCATAACAATTATTGCAAACCCTCTGAGCTTTGAGGGAGTCTGAATCTGAAGTCAAACTTTGTGATTTGGATTCATATCCATTAGCAGAAGTGTGATTTGTCTCTACTGGAAAAACAAATGCAAGAAAATCTGAGCGTGTGTCTTGGAATCAGTGAGTCTGTTGCTTAGTTTGATGCTTAGCTAGAGTTTTGGGTGCTCAGTTAACATTATAGCTGTCATTTCTTGACTCATATTTGCTTTCACCCTCCCCCCCCCCCTTTTATTTCAAAGGTTATTTTTGCCACTACTGTAAACACTCTAATCTTGCAGAGCTGCTTATGATCCATATATATCTAATTCTTGTAGTGTTCCTGCAAAATGAAGCCAAGGCAGAGCTTGAGGGAGTTGAACTGATTGGCCTAAGGCCTTACTGTGATAAGAGCCAAAGCCAGGAACAAGAGCTGGGAGATTCTCTCCCATCGCTGCCTTGTCAGTTTATACAGGTCTTGCGCACAGGGATTTGTGTTGGGGTGAGGGGCCTCAGGAGAATGGAATCTGTTACTAAGTGTTCATTTGTGTTACTAAGGCTCCTTAAAAACAGATATGACAGTTCATAATTTTAGGAAATAACTGTTTATTCTAAAATGGCAGACAGATTGCAGCATTAGATCTACATTACTGAGCTCTGCCTACATGACGTTGTTTCACGGGGAGGAGCTGCAAACTATTTTGGCTATTGACAAAGCATTTTCATTTTTTCTTGAAGTCTATCTGAACACTACTGTAACTGATATCTGTATATAGCAAAAATAAAGACCAGTTTTCCTGAATGTTTAAACCATGTTAAATTGGTTTGCAGCTAGAAATAAGTAAGTTGTTCCAGTAAATTCTGTGCTGCTGTGTCAGTGTACCCTGTTCTGCATCAGGCCTGTACTGGCATAGGCAAACTCACACTGCAAAATAGATTGCATAAAGGATGCTCTTGATTTTCAGAAGAGGCTTGAGGATCCATGAAAGATACAGGGCCAACAAGTGATGATGTGTGCCACAGGTATGAAAAAGAAGGATACTGTGGGCAGTGTGAGGAAAAAAGAGTATACAGTGCCATTAATTTATCCCAAAGCTGAGTGCTGATTTGTATGTGACAGTCCTGCAAGTCAGCCTTAATAGTATGGGAGGAGTATGCATATTTGTTGCTCTTTTAGAAGGTGAGGAGGGATAAGATGATGTGGCTGAGTTTTACTTTTCATGAACACCAGGTTGGCATAAAAGTTTAGAAGGAAATATTTAAATGATTATGAGTGCTACTGAAAATGGTTTCTCTTAGTTTGTTTAGTTCTGGAGTCACCAGAGCACTTAGACATGTGCTTAACTTTTTGAAACTGAATAGTCCAATTTGAAATTAGTGGACTGCTTGCATACTTACAGTTAATCATGTACTTAAGTACCTTAGTCTGGCACTTTGGGGAAAAGGAATTGAGACTGTTCAGAAAAGCTCTGTAAGCGAATATATTTGTAATCTAATCTGATTCCAATCTACTGTTGAAGCTGTACACCTGGGTTATGTCTATACTGTAGTCACTAAAGAGGATGAATTAGTCCATCTGAGTACCACACTACTGTAGTTGGAGTGCTATCAGAAATGAGCTTGTTTAAAATTAGTTTGGATATTTCAGCATTACAAAGCAATCATTTATATGCCTGCAGTGTAGACATGCCTTTAGGTTTATGAATGCTTTGTTAGGGTGGAGCAGAGCAGAAGCTAGAGTCTCTAGCCAACTACAAGTCTACTTTGTCATATATCTCATTTTTATTCCTTAGTTTATATGTTTCTAAAATAGTGTCAGGGCTATCACCTTGTTACCTGTGTTAACACTTTGTGGCTTGATTCTGAAATGTCTAGCAGCTACAGCTCCAGGTCTAGCCGTAATTTCCATCGTAACATTTAATTTGAGCAGTCAGCGAGGTGGAAGCCTTTAATTTCATCTAATTGTTTTGAAAAAGATGGACATTATTTGAGGAATTTGAGACCGTAGAAGAACCTTAGACAAGAAAAAAACCCAACCCCCTGAAGTATTATTATTTGTATTTAGAAGGGTATAATACAGACTGCCTGTAGGGAAAAAGGAAAACTTTTCTTGAGAATCTGACTGTCAGTCTTCATGACAGCAGAGAGAATTTCTTCTCTGGATTAAAATAAAAAATTGTGGCAGATATATAGCAAATGGAACTGTTTGGGACTGTCATTTATGTAGGTAAAAAACCCTTAGCAGTTCAATTTTAGCTTTACTACCTTGGTATTGAGACTTACTGAAATTGGGGTTCAATTCTTCAGCTTTACTGAGGTTTATAAATGATATAAATGATCCTACCCTTTTTCTGTCTTAAGTTCAGAATGAGGTAGAATTTCTTCTAGGTCTGGCAAATCCAAATCAAGGTTTATTTAATTCTTGAAGTTGAGTAAGTGATAGGACTTCAGATAGTTAGGGCCCTTTTCAATTTTTTTTTCATTCTCATTAGGTATATTTTCCACCTTTAGTGATTTCTGTGTTCAGCTAATCTGTCAATTTAACCAAAGCAACAATTTCACAATGTAGTTTTCTTTCTGATTGTGTGCTGTGTAATCAATATACTGATATAATGTGAGTGTAATTTCCTCTCTTATTTTATCTCCACTGCACAGTATTATAAATAAACAGCTAAAAAAGAAAAAAGAAAGAAAAGCACCAAACAAATCTGTTGCATCTTCTTTTAAGATTGTACCACTGTAGACACTTGTTCTAGTAAAGTAGAATTGGACCCACTTGATTGCATTTAAATTTTTCATGCTTCAGCAGTTTGTCTGGGAGCACAGTAAAGAAAACCCCCCGAGCGAGGATAGTTTAGAATAATAGAACTTGATTTTGTGTATTATAGCGGCACCATTTGCGCTGCTGTAGTTAGGGTTGTGTCAGCACTTCCATTATAAACCCCTGTTTGCAGGGGTTATAACTAGGGAGATATTTTTTATCAGAAACTTTTTTTAAAATCATTTGAGTGAATTTAATTGATAATAGAAAAAATTATAATGGAAATTAGGAAATTTCTGATACCTTTTACAGGCCTTATTTATTATGAATATTGATTATTCCCCCTTCCTCCCTCCCCCCCCCCCCGTCCCCAGGATTTAGCAAATGCATTTTGAATATTTGAAATGTGAAATTGGGAAGTTATTATGGTTTAAAATTTGGCTGGTGTTCATATTCATAGTTTAACGTTAAAGCATTTAAACACTACAACCTGTTCTATTCTTTAATGTTATCATAAACTTAAACTACTCAAACAGGGCAGATTCTTCTCCCTTTGAATTTGATGAGACATTGGAGTTATTTGCCAGTCTCTGCCTTTGGACTTGGTGGAGTTCTGTGTACGGAATTCTCCCATTTAAGTAAGTAAAACCAAACATGTAACAAGTGAAAAAACCCATCATGTAGTAATTGACTGGTTAACACCTAGTCACGGAGTTTATATTTACTTTGGTTTTGCTAATTATAAACCCAGGCATAATCAATATTTGGTGCATAAACTGGCACCCTCAGAAGACATGTACACATGAGGTATGCTGACTGAGTTAATGATTGTGCTGGGAAAGGAAGATGGGGGCCTTCATCTAGCAGGTTCCTACATCTCTGTCCCTTTTTACGACAATGTTTAAAATCTAGCAACCAAAAACCATCAAGTGCTGACCTATAATGCACTAAAACTTCGCTATTTTAGCAAAGGTTTGGGGAAAAATAGAAATAAAATACACCCCTGAAGCTTATGACATGAGGAAAGCAAGTGCCCTGGGACTTCTGCCTGCGCTTGCTTTCTTTTCAGGCTCCAGGACTATAGGTAGCTAAGTATGGTATGAAAATGTGTTTGACCGTAATGCAGCAGTGAAGGAAAGGCATAAGAGGAGATAAAAAACATTTGAACCCTGTTCTCAGTCTAATTTCTTAGTGTACAAAAAAAACTTGCTGGCGTGGCCTGAGATTATTAGTGAATGTGATTTTGTCAATAGACTTTTATTTTTAAGGTTAACAGAGTCTGCTTTTTCTCTAAGTAATAAACTTAAAAATCAGAACATGAATAGAGATTTTTATTTAAATGCATTTAAAATATCATGAATAAGAGGAAAGTATATTAATGTGCATGGCAAAGAAAAAATGTCTCCTCTCTAGTGCATTATCAGTAGATAGCTTCACTGAATGGTCACTTGAGGAAATACCAAAAGCCTGTTTATGAAATAGAGGTGAAGCCTTTCTAGACTAATTATATTCAGCATGTAATTTCTAAACTTCAGTTTGAATTTTGATTTTCAATTAACATTCCCAATTTGAAGATAATTTTCTATTTAATGTAATTGCAGGAAATAATTTATTGGCTGATTAAGACTGAGGGCCCAGCCTTCCTTAAGAAAACAGTCCCTAACAAACCAGCCTTTAAAGCCAACTCGTAGCTTTGGACAGATTCAGCCTATTTTTGCAGCTGCAGAGTTGTGTTTAATTAGGATTGTGCACTATTATTCATTGATGCAGTTTGTAGTTGAAATTATTCTTAAGAGACATTTTCATTTCTAGTTTTGTGTCATGATTAATTTATGGTGAAGAAACAGACATAGCTATTGCTTTTCACAGAAGCTTGTTCAGTTTAAAAGAGGAGTAAGATCTGTTGAGAAGGTGAAAGAAAGGAAAATCCTTTATTGTGACTTTCAGTTTTCATTACTGGTTTTCAAATTGCATAAAGTGTTGACTTATATGTTCATGTAAGTGATTATATTAACATGGCTATTTTAATGAGAAAGGGAGAAGTAAACCTTTTATTTTATCTTGGCTCATAGTAATCATGAACCAGAACCTTTTGAAGTACGTACAGTAATGCTGGTTGTTGAACTCTTGACATATTCTCTGTAGCATCAACACATATTCTTTAGTGTAGTAAGAATGCAACATACGGTTTAAATTCCTCAGTTCTGCTTATTGGCAGCACTGATACTAGACTCCCACTTACACTTAGGCTCCCCTAAAGAAAGCACAAACCTTTTTTTCCCTAGCAGTATCGAGTTTAAGAGGCAGGATTATCTCTATTTACAAAATAGTTATTCTAAATAGGTACCAGTGTTTTAATATGTTTCAAAGCACTTCAAAGCTTGTAATACTTTCATATTGAACTGTACATAATTAGATTAGTTGATCCTATATTAATTTTTTTTTTCACTGTAGGATACTAAATCTGAACTCCCTCATTAATTGTGAGAAATTTAGCATTAGCTGTTAAATCCTATGTGAAACACAGGCTGCTACATAAAAACTAATGTTTAAATTGGAATTAACTTAATTATTTTTCTTTGCACTTGGTATTTCCTTCACTGTAATATTCATGAAAGCATGTGACAGATTTGTAAATTTAACTGTTAGTCTCAGATTTCCAGACCCTTTAATCAGTATTTATTTGTCTGTAGAAACAGTACTAGCAAGTTAATGATTTGCTAATTTGAAAAATGCTCATGTGGTTTCCTATGTTAACTGATTTGTGCATTTTTAAAGAAATGGTATGAAATCAATTATTGTTAAAAAGCAATTAAGGTAAAGATCTTATTCCTTAGTTTCTCAGCAATTTCAGTGTCAAGGATATTCTAAAGTTACTAAAACCTAGGAAAATAGCTAATATATTTTAGTTGTCTTCTTTCAGGTTTATTAATGATTGTTTTAACAGTTGCAGCTAATCTTCTTAGAAATTTTAAACAAAGTGTTTTCAGATTTTGAGTGGAAGTCAGTTATATTTTCATCTAAGTGCAGAAACTGTGGTGAAAGCTGTGTTTGCATATGAGATTGTAGTAAGAGGCCATTATTAGAAAAAGACATTTAACATAAATCAATGCATTTATTCATCACACTTTTAAGTCATTTAAAGTAATTTGTTCAGCTATATCCTGTACTCAATGTCTAATATGAAATGAAACATAATTATTTTAGATTTTTAGTTCAAGCTGTAAAAGATTACTCAGATATTATCCATCCGTTCAATAATCTGTTCCATTTTAGAGCACTTTTCATATGAATGTCTCAAAACACTTCCCAAAAGGTCAAACTGGGTAAAATTTTGAACAGGTTAAGAGCAGATACAGCTTTTAAAAAACATCAAAAGGACTTATTTAGCAGATTTTGAAATAGATTTAAAAATGTGTAGAACCATCTTCTGCTTGCAAGGAATAATGTTAAGAAAGCATGATGGACGCTTTTCTCTGAATGTTTGCTTGTAACCTTCAGATTGCTCATGGGAGTATGAGTTTAAAGACCTCAACTCTTAAGTAAAATCAACATGAAAATACCAATAAAGTCACTATCTTCTTATGGCTGGAGAAAATCATTTTGTTTGACAAATGTAAATGAATAGAATGGCATCATGTAACTTAACCCTGACCTTGACTTGGCATCAGTGAGTACATTAACTCAGGTTTTTTTAAACCAGATCCCCAATCCCATACTTTTTAAAGTACTATTGTTGACTGCATATGATTCATTTTTAACTGTTGTAGGCAAGTGTGGTGTGTTTACAGGACTGTTTTGACTGTTTTGAACTTTTTTTTTTTGTTTGTTTGTTTTTTTAACACCAATGTTTTCTTTTTGTCTGCTTTTCTGGCTTTGTAGAAGAATGTCTTCCAAGCAGGCTACCTCTCCGTTTGCATGTGCAGCTGATGGAGAGGAAACAATGACCCAGGACTTAGCATCACGTGACAAGGAAGAGGGAAACAATGATCAGCATGTGACCTCTCGTCTGCCTCTACATAATGTAATGCACAACAAACCTCACTCTGAGGAGCTACCAACACTGGTCACGACCATTCAACAAGATCCTGAGTGGGATGGAGTAATCTCAGCCCAACACAGAATGGTGAGTTTCACAGTTCTCACAATGGCTTTCTAACTTAGTATTGTAAAAGACTGTTCACTTCCATTTTGAAATATATGTTCAGTACAATCCTTTATGGCTCTAAAGCTTTTTAAATGTTAAAGTGTCAGTGTTGGTAATAGATCAACATCAATATGGTGTAATTGTAAATTACAATTGTATAATCTTCTTAAGTATACAGGTCTATATGAATGAGGTCATTTGATGAGTTCACCTTCGGAAGGAAATGCATCTATTCATCATGTTTTTGTTCATACCTTAATTTATGTCATAACCTTTTTAGCTCATATATTCAAGCATTAATTTCTGACAGGAGGATGTAACTCACAACTGTTTGTCATCTGCAAAGTGTTGTGCTGAAAGACGAAGCTTTAATGTATTTTTTCACTTGTTTCGGAAATGGAACCAACCAACTCCAGAATATTATAGCTCCACACCACGACAACGCAGCTGGAATTTTAGATGAACCAAACATCCTGTTGTATTTATAGGAAATTGCAACTTTTTGTGGAGGGCAAAAGTGTTTATGAGTAGCTATGTCATGCTCTTCTGCTCTAGATCACCAGTTTGTATATGGGTGATGTTAGCTAGCAATGATCGGAATTATCATCTGTGTTCTCTTCAGTAGCCTAAATTATTTTACAGTTGTAATTCTGTCTCTTCATCCCTAAAACTCTTCAATAAATGGACAGACTGAATGAAGACTGAATGGGCATGACATCTCAGTCAATTTATTTTTCTTGCATGTGTTTCTCAAACAGAATTAAGGTACGTGGAGCAACCAGGTGTTCTGCAAATTTAGAACATCATAATTCCAGAGTCTCCATAAAATGACTTGCACAGATATTAAATTCACACAGTTAGTTTAAAAATAATACCCTGCCTTTTCGTAAAATTTCTTCTGCATTTTTATTAAATGTCTATGAGCAGGTTTTTTCGAGCAAGTCTGCATTTTTATTTTTCAGCATGAATCAGCATTGTTCAATAAGGTTAAAAAAATTGTAGATTTTTTTGACAACACTGGCAATAATGAACTTATATTAAATTTGACTAGAAATAATAATTCTAAATCATTAATCAACATAGATACTGGATTCTTCATACATATTATGAAGCCTGGAATTAATTAAATAATAGCGCTATAATAATATCTATTCTGTTGAGGTAGTGTTTTGGGTTTTCTTCTCTCTTAAATCCAATTAATTAAAAAGATCAAACCAAACCAGAGAGATGAAGATGCTACTTAATCTGTAATGCACAATTTAAGCCAGTTCATAACTTTCTGTCAGGCCTAAAATATTCCTAAGTGTTTGGGCAGCTGTCATGAAGGAGGCAAAATTTCAGCTGTAAAAATGGCTAGTAATTTGGCAAGGTAGGTTATAAGTTGTACATATGATTGCTATGCAGAGTTCTCAGATGGACACTCATTTTGGATGGAGAGTCACTCTTCTCCGTAAGTCATGAAATAAGCACATCAGAATAATTTTAACTTCTGTGTTATCAGGATGACAAGCTGGATGCAGACTAGAAAGCATTGATCAGGTCTGTTGATGGGAAAAATAAATCTGTAAATTTATCAGCTACTTTCTTATTCATTCAAAGAGGCATGTGCACTCTGGGAATTTCAGTCTTAGGTCGTCAATAACATTGATAACATGACTCTGTGTCCTAGAAAGAAAGGAACTTCTAACTTCTAGGTGTCCACCAAAGTGTCTGGTTTTGGTTCAGGCTGTTGCTTGGATGTGAGCATTAAGGCCACGGACATTAAGCCAAAATGATAGACCCTCTTGTAGTATGATCGGTTGTACTCACTTGTATTGCTCTGAAGTGGTTTTACATTAACTGCAACAGAGTGCAATCTCTATTTTCTTTCTTAATGTTGCACTATCATGTCAACACTGGCTGTACCTCTGGACAGGCATTAATCAATACCCAGCTTATCATATTTCGGAACAGGTGCATAAACTTTGCTTGAGTGACTTAGCACTCTGTTTTTCTCTCTCCTTTTTCCAGTAAATATTCCCTCATATATGTAAACGAATGTCCTGAAAATCATTAGGAATCGCCACAGTTCCCTTGGATTAAATCTGGTGGTGGGCATTCGTCATCCATATTTAGGTAGCTCTCAGCTAAATCAAATAGATTTATTTATGTATTTATGTATTTCCCCCCCCAGCTCTAAGCTGGGTATAGTTTACAAGGCTTGGCTAGAAATGAAAACTGAAGTTCCAAAGCATGCTGTTTGGTTGCACTCAAAAGAGGCTTAAAATGTGCAGAGCAAGGTCCCAGTGTATTTACAGTTTAGGTGTGTTAGATGACTAGTTAGATCACAGCAGTGAAGTGGTGACAATTATTTTTTCTCCTTGAGGGGCTGTCATTTAGGGTAACTTGTTTGGTCATTTTTTCTCCCTTACTTATGTCGTTTATGAGCAAACCTTTAAGCCGTTATTAATTGCATAAAGTTTTTCTGAAACACCTCAATCTCCAAGCAGGCATCAATATTACTAAGAAAGAATTCAGAATTCAGAGGCACCTGCAATTTTCCTGATGAAGGCAATTTCATACTCCTTTAAGGGAGGATAGGAGTTTCTTTCCAGAAAGACAAATTCCAGAAGGTGGGTTTGGCAAATTTGAGGTAGATGCTGTGGTAGTGACTGCTTTTCTACTTAATAAAATCAAATTCCCAGAAGGTAAGCACTTTCTGACCTTTTCCAGATGAATCTTTTCAAAGCAGATTTGAAGAGGCACCTGCTCGTACTATTTACACTGAAAGTAATGCTGTCATTAAAATGCATCAATAATGTGTATTGTTTGGTTATAAGATAGTAAATTCAGAGAATGCTGTGTCAACATATGGGGAGGAAAAAAATTCTCTTTTATGTGGTTAAATTAATTAAGGGTACAATCCTGCATCCTTTGTGCCCTTAAAACTACTAAGCAGTTCCCTGGAATTTGTGAGAGCACACACTATGCATCATAACATAGTGCCAGGGCTGTACAGATCTTAAGAGAAAAAAAATACTGTAGGAGGGCAATTAGACTGAAAAAAAAATTGAGATTTTCCCTAACATTTATGGTATACAGCACTTTCTGTAGTAAGATACCTTGAAACTACATTGTGCAGTATCATAAAAAAACCCACATTGGCTAGAAATGTTTTCAAACTTTCACTCCCTTTGATATCAGGCATTGCTTTCCACCGAGTCCTTTGTGTATTCTGAATGTCTGGAAGCCAAAATATTTTGTTTTAACTCCCACTCTATAGTATTTCTCAGCTGTGTACTTATATGGTGTAATAAAAGGATTTAACAAATGGGAAATAGCAGCTGCATTTGGAAATTCCCTTTGTGCTCCCTTTTCATTTGACAGATTCAGCAATGTATAACAACTATAACATCAGACCTGTAATGACTTATACTGAGTATCGTATCACCAGCCAATTTGATGTTACAGTGGGGAAAAGATAAAACAACTGAAAGATTTCTGTAATTTCATATTGCTGAACTGAAACAATGATATGTATACTTCTAACTGTAATTTAATGTAAAAATACCTGGACATATGGGAATTTATTGCTGCCTGTAGTCCTACTAGAAAATAAAATCGATTTTAGACCAAGGATATAGTTGTTTGCTGCAGTAAACTGCAAGGAAGAGGGCAAAGTGATAATAGGAAAGTATCCTGCTTTCCCTCATGGACAGTAAGTAGCAGGGAAGAAATAGAGGAAAATTTTTAGTTTGTGTCCAAAACTTGGCTCTCTTGGGGCAACAGAGGGGATAAGGGGGAAAGCCAATAATACTCACTTCTGCTAAATTAAATAGTAACTGAATTGTTATATCCAAATAATATATTTACTAGTGGCGAATATGGAGAATCATAATTTGTCCTTTGTTTATTGGGGAACCAGGATGGTCCCCACCTTTGTACAGAGCCTCACACATCTTGTGAGGTAAATTTTGAAGATTTTTTTATTTTTGCTCTGAAGTATCAGGAGAAAGCAATGCCAACAACAGGATACAAAATTAGATGGACAAGTGCCCTGCTCTTCTTTGAGGAATAGGATGGTGATTTCCCATGGCTGTAGGGGCTACTTGTGAGTCTCATGAAAAATGCATTTGAGCAGCTTTAACCTAATATAATCTGTAATCTTTCTTCAAAATGCAGAATTTCCCCATCCCCACCCAGAAGCTGCAAACTGTTTCCATCACCACTCCCAATATAACTATCTGGTAACAGACAAGGTATTGAAAGAACTCACAGGAGCTGTGTTGACCTCTGTACATGATGATGTATCGCTGTGGTGGCCACTGTACTCTTTTTTTCCCCAATGATGTTCCTCACCTGCCCACTGCTGTAGGGGGTATATAGACAGCATGTATGTGCACAGAATGAGGGCATCCACATCTCTTTGCTCTGCTGTTACTTGGATTGATGCAGTGATAGGCTGTTACATGGAACCACAGCAGTAAATCAAGTCTAAAGGGTGGGTGTTATTTCACTAGGGCTGAGGGCACCCAGACACACATAAATATACAAATACAAGTTAGTTACCTCCAAATATATGCTTTGTTTCCCTATAATTTTGTAACACCGTTCAGAGACCCCTTGGATTTAGAAATGAAATGTATCTCATTGGATTTTATCTCAAATAGCAACATTGACATATATTTCATAATTACGTCACGTCTCTGTCTTTTCTTGACTTCTTGCCAAATGAATGAAAGGCTTCTTACCTTTTCACTGTGTCTGCCTGTACAGCTCAGCAGTACTGATAGCAAATTTGTACATGCAGCAGGAAAAGTGAAGATCCCTTAATGCCTCATGTATCTGTTCCTTTTAAAATAATTTTAGACCACCAGGTATCAAATTTAACTTTATATAGCTTTAGCAAAACTGCTGGCATCAGAAAGGCAGAAATAGGTGGTATCCTGAAGGTCATAATGTTTCAGTGCTTATTGTCTGTACATAAAACAAGCATGATCCTGTTCCTCCGCTGCCTTGTTGCTATTAACTTCTCTCATTGAAAGTTCTTCCCTTTAAGGGAAATAAATTCAGGTTTTTAGGAAAGATCATGGAAAACAATTACACAAGCTAAACACTGTGACTTTGTTGTTATATAAATTTGTGGCTTCAAATTCTGAAAAGTTATAGGTACAATTATATGTTTTGAAATTTTATATTTAGCTCCTTTATGGGCTGGATATGAGCATGTAAAATGCATCAAATATAAATGCCCTAAACTCTAGCGATTCTGTATCTGCTAAATTGTTCACACAGCTGTTATTTACATGTACAAATCTGAGTTTTGTGATGGTCGAAAGCAATTCCACTGTGCTTCTGATTTTATTTCTGCATGCCAGGTAGTGCATTAGAGTTTTTATCTAACTAAAGGGATAAATACCTTCATATGTAATTGCATGGGTACACAGTTTTGGCTGAAACTGAAGGGTGTGAAGAAGCAGATGATACCGTATTTTATTTTTCCATAAAATAGACTCCTATGAGAAATATATCGCAGAAGAGATAGAAATAATATTTTCAAGCACGTTGTTTTGATTCAGAAGCATTCAGGTATGTGCTTAACTTGACTTTATTAGGACTACCAGCAAATATAATGTTAAGCACATGTCTAAAGGTTTGAAAGATCAAGAAGCTAGTTTTACTAGCTTTAGCATAAAAAGATGTTTATGTTTCATATTAAAAATAATAAAAAAATTCCCCAAAAGTGTGCAGGATAATGAGCTTAATGGAAGTGGTGAAATACAAAATCGACTTTATTTGAAGAAGAATCAAAAAATTGTTCTTTCTGGCATGGCAGCTATATTTCTGTTATATTCATTTTGACACTGTACAATTTTTTTTCCCAAATTCACAGTCTGTTTTAAACCTCTCTCTATATTCTAGGGTGATCTGTGTTTAAACAGAGTTAATCCCCTGAATTCTTTGCAAAAGGCTTGTAGTTTATGTTCATCTAAACCTATAGTGAATGTATACCTCTCTCTTACTTTAAAATTTCCTATTTTTTATAAAGCAATTTTTGAAAAGTTTTTAATTCACTTCTGTATGTTGACATACAATTTTTCAAAAGTAGAAGCATAAACATGCTCTAAATTGTTAATTTTATTTTTTTTTTCCTTGGGCAAGAAGGAATCAGGTATGCATGCTGATTAACACACTCCAGTCATTAACATGTGATTATGTGGGCTGCATATTGAGCACCTGCCAAAAGATAAAATCCACCACTTTACTACATCTGTGCAAGGACTTTTTGCATTTCTTTTGTACTTTGACAGCTCAAGAAAAAACAGACTTTGATATCTTTGTTCAGCATAATAAAACTGTGTACATAAAATATCTTCATGGAGGAAAGAAAGATACTACATATATTTATTTTAAATTTTGAGGTCATGAAAATTCTGGAGACTGAGACTTACACAGCACCAAGTGTAATATGAATCTCTTAATGTACTGTATCACTGACATTCATATACATTTTATAACATTCCTGCAAGTTTATAAGGATTATCTGTTCTGGGATTCAGCCAATGTTATTGTAATTCACAACAGTTTTATGTGATACCTTTATGTCTCATAAATGTCTTGTTTTTATTTCAATCTTCCAAATGTTTCATCAGTGTTTACCTTAAAGAAATACGAGTACTCTATGCAGCAGGCTGGTTTCCTGCTTGCATTCCTTTGCAGATGCTAAAAGGGAAACATAAAGCATGTAATACATGTCATGCAACTATATACAGAGAAGGATTTCTGTGTGCATTTGATATTGCTAAAAACACAAATATGAATTTTATTTTGATATTTACAGTCGATCTAGTTATCGGTCAGACAACTAGGATGACCTAATAGGGGGAAGTTGGATATATACAAAATGGTCTGGAGTATCCAAGTCACACAATCCTTGTTTTATTTGGCAGCTTCTGAGAAGCATACCTCACAAAATATGTCTTTATTTACCCAAAAGGCAAAAAGTGCTAATCAGCTGGGACTGATCACAATGCATCTTCTGTTTCAGTTTTGATGAAGATGTAAGTCTAAATACTCATTCTGTAAATGGTGGTCCATTACTTTTTCTTAGTAAGAGCGTTTAACCAAAGTCCAGGGCATAAAGTCTCAATATTGTTGTGATCTATTACCAAACCTAAACACTGGATGTTAGAACATATGTTATTTGGATAATTAAGGAAATCCTTAGCATCTAACTCTTACAAAAGCACACATGAGTTTGTGCATATCATTTGTGGGTGAGTTGATTGCCATATAGAAGTGACTGGTCATTGTATTTAAGAATTTTGAGGTCACATTTCTGTTCTATTTGCCATAGAGCAAAATGCCTGCCAATTTTTTTCACAGATTTGCTCATTTGTAAAGAAAAGGGTTTCAAGCACATAATTGAAATATTGTAACATTCTAAACTCCCTCTACCCAAAAGCTGGTGTGCCTGGATTCATTAGGTTTGCTCCATCAGCTGAGTATGAAGGGATTTCTGCAATTAGATGGTCATATTTTACATCAAACAACAAGTCCCTGCCCATTCCTTCAAAATAGATACCTAGTCTTGCAGTGGCCTATTCATAAGACCATGCTAGTATCACATATGCCTTATCTACTTGAAAATGTCCCTGCCAATAGCAGCAGGGCTAGACTAGATGACCTTTGAAGGTCCCTTCCAACCCAAACTATTCTATGATTCTACGTTTTATTATGTCATCTCATTTTTAAACCCTTGATCTAAAGTTATTTTCCTCTTCTTTTTTTCTCTTAATTTATCATATTATTTCTTGGCTTAGAGATAGTGCTTACTCTTGTATTGTTTCTTCTTGAGGTTTTTATGTGTATAGAAGATGAATTACAAGGTTTTTAAAGATTGTATTCAACCTGGACTTTGACACTGAAATCAGTGTAAGTTTTATCAGAGTAAATGTTGAGTTAAGGACTTGAGGTTTTATTCCATTGCTTGCCATTTGCCCTCCCACTAGCATAATTTGCTGAGACTTTACAAATTATATTCTCTCAATAGCTCATAGCAGTCATTCTCAAGCCTTGGCTTTAAATAAATCTTTCTTAATAAAACTTGTGGGTTTTTTAATCGGATGAGAATTGGAAATGATCGCTTAGATTTCTAATTTCTCTTAATTCTATTTAATTAAATTCCTCAAAGTGGGAAACCTTATTTAATGTAGTGATTGGAAATGATTTTGTAAACATTTGCTTTCATTATATGTTAACTCCAGACTAGTTCCAAGTGCCAGCATGCCTCTAGTACTTGGAATCAAAACCACTCTGGATATCCAACTTTCCTGGGGTGTTTACATGTGTCCCATTCAATGCAGAGACAGATAAATATCCTTTTATAACAGAAAAGCCTCATCCACAAGGAAATAAGCAATTCAGCCAGCACGTTTTATGTTAGTAATATTTGCTTTCTACTTCTTCCTGGCCATTCATCCCGTGATTTCAATGGAACTCTTACAGAAACAGTTTGCTCTTTGGCTATTGAGTAGGACCGCAGTCGTGAACTTTCAGTCAAAGTTGATGGTAGCTATTCTTAAATTGGTTACTAACACTGTGACCCTGATTTTGTACAGCCCACCTTTTCATTTCCTGAGTTTTTCTCTTTTCCTACATTCAGAGTGCTTCTCTTTTTGAGACAGAATCTCTCTTACCTACATGAAACATAATTGCCACCATAAAGGAACTGTGATATCTCTTTATTAAAATCTGCAGCTTCATGAACTTCCCCCCCTTTAAGGATATTTACAGAATCCAATTCATGAGACTGTTGATGTCTCCTTAACCCTTATGGGGATCCCCAAGAGAAAGCTGTCCCAAGCCAGGTCTCCAGTCATGACTGTAGAGTCGCCAGACTAAGATGTTACTTCTCAGCCCCCAAATACAGCCCCCATATTTTGTACTTTGTCCATTCAGAAGAAGGAGCCAAGAATATTGAAACTTGTTTTTAGCTTACAGTTTCACCAATAAAACCATAATTTTGTGTGTGTTTACTCTATTTTGGAAGTGAAGGAAGTTGACACAAGTTGGCGCATGATTCCATTTTACAGATGTTGATATAATCTTTAGCTTTTCAGTATGAAAAATGCTAGGTCAACTTTCAGTACTCTTACTTCACTTGCAGCCGTTCTCTGTCATTTACCATGTTACGACCAGTGGCACCATTGATGGGAAAATGAGCTACTTGAAGAGTTAAGAATCTAAATGTGCAAGAAAATACTTTTTTTCGCACTAACAAGAAAATTATGATTATTTGTTCAATCCTTTTCAACATAATCATCTAAGAAAGTATAAGGATTTTTCTTCCTTTGTATGGAAACTAAGCAGCTCTCCTTTTGAAGAATTTTACTAATGCAACTTGTGAAATTTAGTGAATGTATATGCTAGAAGATATTTTCTTAGAGTGTGAGGCATGCTGAAATATTTATCCAGGATATTTTAGTATAGATTTTTAAAAGAATTGTTATAGAGTGAGAAGAAAATACCATGTATGTATTCACAAAGAGTCCCTGTATTTTTTTATACAAAGCTGTTATATGTAATTATTCAGAATTGTTTCTGCCACTACCAAAACTATATTGAGCCATTCACAGCAACTCTAAAAGGAATGGCCATGGGGCACTTGTTTATACCAGGCAGCCTAGAAAGTTGATGAGACTAAGGACACTGTTGTTGGGCTACATATATTCAAAGCAAACTTGGAATTGATTAAAGAAGTTCACTGGCCCTGCAAAATGAAGAGGGCCAAGGACAGACCTAGGAAAGCTTTTCTAATATTGCACTGGAAATCTTAATGCTTTCTTGTTGGCAAATGAATAGGGGGTTAGGTACAGGTTTTAGGGGTAAGTAAATTTCATGCATGATTTCGTGCATGGGCTACCTATCTCTGGGTGAACCATGCATAGTATGTTACTATTCATGCCTTGCTGATTTTGGCAATTAGCAGTATGTCTTCTGTGCATTTATTTTTCTCCATTTTGTCCACTTTGTAGCCTAATCCTTGAATTTTAATGGCTATATTTAGGTATTAAGTCTGGTATAATAGGGACACTTAGTCAAAACTCTAAGCATTGTCAGTTGAATGATCTGTAATAAAATGTTGTCTATGCTAGTTGACTGAGAAGGAAATATATGCAGGAAAAATGCCTTTTATTTACCTTGATATGAAACCCCAGTGTTTCAAAGATAGACTGCTGAATAAGCAGCTGGAATAGTGGTCAAGACTGTTTCTGCCTTCGGGTGCTGGGCAGTAAGATTTTCTGGTTTAGTCATATCTTCAAATAAATACCTCTTCAACTTAAACCGTTTTTTGTATCTGTCACAAAGATAAGGCAAAGAAGAAAGCTTAAGATGTAAAATAAACATACATGTTGTTCCTTAAGCAGTCAGATTTATGCCTAATATTGTGCAATAAGCTGTCTTCAAATTTTATCGTTTGCCAGTTACTAAGGGATAGTCTGGAAATGCCACCATTGTGGTGGGCAAAAATCCGTGTTCAATACCCTTGTGTATTCTGGTATAGGCATAAACAGTTCTGCAATTATCCAGTATTAGCGTTTGAGTGGGAGAATACACTTGTAAGTCTAGCAAAGATATGGTGGGATCCTGAGCAATCTGTGCCAGATGGCACTTTGGATCAAACTGAGAAGAAACCCACTCTGCAATGTTATCTGTAGTAAGCTATACTTATGCCTAAGACACAAGTAAAATATGCTTCAGGTGGACATAATATTTTGATACTGGCACTTTATTAATTTGTTGATTTCTAATATCTTCTATTTCTTTACTATTGAATTAATCCTTATGTAGTTAAGATTAAAAATATGTAGGGTTTACTGTGACTGAATTTCACCTGTGTTGGATGAAGAAGTATGCTTTGTGTTACAGCTTTTTTCCATAGACTGATTGTTTGCTATTTACCTTATTATAAGATATTTTTTTTTTCCTGCCTTACATGGAAATTGGTGAAATCAGTAAGAATAGCACACCTTTAAAAATGTACCTCTCAAAGGGACTGTCATGTGTTAAAGATATTATTTCAGGTTTATACTTAAAATGCCATCTTACAGAAGAAATTCATGAATTTTAAACATGAGAATTCAGGAATGTGTCAGTTGTCTAGTGTATTATGTATCTACTGGATGAGTTTGGACGCCAGATTGTGTACAAATACACTAAGTGGACATTAATATCAGTCATATTTTCTTGCCCATTTTCTTAGTATCAGAGAAAATAATGCTGACAGAAGTTGACTTTTGTGAAGGAGTGTCATCAATGCTGATGGATTACTCAGCTGGAGTTTGCAAAATGAAAACATTTTTGTTGATCTTGGCTAGGCACTTTACTTGTCTTTACCTCTTCTTCCATGGTTTTGGTTTTTTTGTTTTTTGAAATAGCGTGAAAAATGCCTTTAATAGCATCCTTTCTTTCCTGTTTTCAAATCAAATGAACTGGAGCTTCCTTGTTCTGTGAAAGGTGTCATCATAAGGCTTCTCAAGGACAGGATCTATTTCATTATTGAAAAAGAACCAGGTTCTTTTCTGACCATGAATTTATTTTTTTTGTTCTATGGTAAAGTGTGGTGGTTCTTTTCCATTCTGGATTCCTGATTTTCTAGTGAACATACTGTATGCATTAAAGCAAGAGGACCAGCAAACATCTTGTGAAGATGATATACCTCTTCTCTGAGACAACACTCCATTATCCATGTGAGGTCAATATAACCAGTTCGTATGGTTGGAATAAAAAAGAAAGCTGCCAACAGTAGATACACAGGAGAAAAAATACGTATTCTGATTACATAGCTATAAAATTCCTTCTGAAGCCTTTACAGTGTTTCATTTTAGCTACATTTTTATTTGCAGATTATTCACAAATTTATCTAGAATCATAGAATACATGGGAATTGGTTTTGTTTCTTGTAGATAACTGTATATGCAGCTGATGTAGATTTTTCTAGCTGAGTTCTGCTATTATTAGATAAGGTATTTGCACTGGACTGGTCTGCAGTTTTTCCGTTTGCCCATTTAATCCCTTAAATGCCTTTCAGTTTGTGCAGTTCTCCTGAATCCTCAGCCACTCTGTTTTAACATTTCTGATTTCAGAAAAAGATGGGGCTCAGAAAGTTATCCTTCCTGGGTTTCTCAGAGTGCCAATTCAGATAATACACTGCAAACATATTAGCTGCTTCGTGACCCCAATACTATAGCTGTGGGGCCAAACAGAACCAAAAATATTAGAGATGCCTTTTATTCTTTTATTTTTATTCCATGTTTTAGTTACCCACAAAACTGACAACATAAAATACTCCATTATTTGGACAGATTCTCCTTCTTGTAAAGGCTGTCATTCTTCCTCCCTTTCATAAATGCACATCATTTGCATGGAGTTTAAATTTGTCTTATCTTAACTGCAGCCATTGCAGTCTTTTGAAAAGAAAAAGTCTTCTAAAAGATAGTGTGGATGTACTGCCTAATGGAGGCAGGACTTGGAGAGTCTAAGCTGTGAAGGAATGTTGAGCTGGACCATGTATACATCCAGACAAGTGAGAAGATAGGTTATCAGGAGGAAGAACATTCAGTCATTTCTAGTTGCTCAAAAAATTAGCCTTATCTTCTTGTTTCCAGCCTAAACAATAGATGGAGTGTTCCTTGCTAAGAGCATGAAAAAACTCCTGCATTGAGTCTGATGGACGTGACTCATGTACTGTAAGAGGACATTGTTTTCTTGAGAACAAACTCCTTTAAAATTATTGTTACTCTTGTACTATAGTCTTCAAAGGAGGAAATGCCGTGTTTTATAGTATTAATTATTCATTGAGGAAACATATTATAGAAATTCAAGTTTTAAATTTGAAAAATATTAGAGGATGCTTTTTAGTAGATAGATTAGAAGATATTGTTGTCCTTTGTTGTGTTTAATTCTTTAATAGATACAAATGAATAGAATGAAAAATTCTATGATGTTAGATAGATGAAAAAATGAAGGTAAAGTTTTTGTTCCATGTCACGTCTCTTTCTGTTTGTGCTTACAAAACCTCTGTCACTTCTAATGTGTTGGTAAGGGTGCTGCCAGTGCTGGAATGCAATAGTGTCTTCTAGTTTCCTATCTTAGTGAGTAAATACATTTTCAACATCACTGGCAAGTTCTGCTCCTTCTCCAAGGGTAGTAATATTGTTGCGCTGATCATATGCTACTGTGCTTGATGATGACTTGCCGCCACCACCTTCTGTGTAGTCAACAGCCCTTAGTTACCACACTTGCTCATTGTTAGTGTTGCTCCTTCTGTTACATTGCACAGCTACTGCTTAATCTGTTCAAGACTGAAGCAAAGATATGTCTGATGTTGTTGCTGATGGTTAATGTTTTCTAGCCCACCTTTCTTCAGACCTTGTTTCACTTGAGACATTTCTCAGCACAAGTTTCTTCAGTACTCTGTAGATGGATATATTCAGCTCATAGACTAGTAGGAATGGTATTGTTTGTGAGGGTCATTTTTGATAGAACTGCTAATTCATCTCTTACTTCTTAAGTTTCTTACTTCTTGAGTTTCTGAGGGCAAACTGAAGAATTTGGGCTCTTCTTAGCTGAAAGAGGGAAAGCAAAGATGGAGCACAGGCTGCACCTGTGGCTGGGAGAATGAGTCTGAGCCAGAGAAGTTCACAAAGGGCTTGACTGTTTTATGATATCACAAAACTGAGAACTGACATTATTCGTTACTTTTTGATGCCTTTTTCTTTTTTTTAGCTTATTGCTCCAGTACTGTGTGTTATTTATTGACAAGGGAGATGAACCCTTTTACTTCTTTCTATGTTTTTGGCTGTATAACACAGTTTTTATATTTTGCCATAAATTCATTTCCTTGCTTATTCTTGTCTATGTTAGCCTGGAAAGTAACATCTCCTTTTGTATATTAGAATCATTATAGCCTTAATTCTTTAAGAAAAGGGTTTAATTTAAAGGACTGTGAATGAGCATGGGTAGACACATATCATAAGCTTTGTTTAACTGTGAAGCAGGCTCCTTTGCTCCTCAGTCATTGGCCTCTTTTTCTAGTTTTAAAGTTATGTTGTTTTCCATCAGCCGAGGATCTATCCAGGAATAATTTGTCCCTGCCTATATTTTTTTCTTAGTGCTACATGTATTTCCCTTACTTGAACTAAATAAAACTGTAAGAGCTTAACAAGTTCATTGAAAAAAGTGTTGAAGGGGCTTGTTTCTGACAAGAAAAATCCTTGATCAGGAGTAACTTAGATATGAAGTATGATTGTTAGAAACAGGGAGAGGACTGGCCTTAAGGGAGAAAGAACTCCTGCCAAGGGCTAAAACTCAGGAAGTTCAAATCATAATATTAATTTTAGAAATTGGAGGATATATGTAAGCTCATTAGTATTGCAAACTAATAAATAATGCTCTTAACTCTTACCTGTTTTATATCCTTCTGGCATGAGAGATAGCCTGTGTTTTCCTATTTTATTGTTTCTTTGCAGGAATCAGAGAGTAATAAGTTATGTTCCCTATATTCCTTCCGAAATACCTCTACCTCACCAAACAAGCCCGACGAAGGAGGTCGTGACCGCAGTGAGCTAATGACCAGTGTTAATTTTGGAACACCAGAACGCCGCAAAGGAAGCCTTGCAGATGTGGTGGACACACTGAAGCAGAAAAAACTAGAGGAAATGACCAGGACTGAGCAAGAAGGTATGTGTTGATTAAGGCCATTGCAGTTTGCCCACCCCCAAACCCTACAATTTTTATGGCGTAAAGAATGTGTTTGGTATCAAGAGCCAGAAAATTGCATAATTGGCAAAGGCTAGGATAAAGTTATTCACAGGTTACCATGGCAATGGTAGTTTGAGATCCATTAGGGATTTTAGAGAAACATGCCAGTTTTTTAAAACTTTCTAAATTGTGTTGGTTGCGTGTGAGTCAAAGCAATAATGTTGGTTTAGGTGAAAACTAAACTCTTGAAAGGTTATGATGAGCTCTTAACTGGTTGTAAAGTTGTTAGAGATATTCTTCAGTGCTGTTTGTTCTTTTTCTTTTAAAAGATAAATGTTTATTTTAAACAATAGGAATGAATATGACATGAGCTGGTTAGTTTTGCCTTAGAAATGCTCATCTTTCATCACCTTAATGACCCAGCATCTGTAGCTAGGACAATGGGAAACACTTTAGTTGTAAAGAGTACCTAGTTCTCACCTACATATGTTAAAAGAGATGAAAATAAGGACAAATCTTTGAGCGCTAAGGCAGTTTATGTATTCAGTCCTTGTTCAGATATTTTCATCAACTTTGTTATGATTTTAGTCTTGATAGGAGCTAAACAGAGTTGCAGAACGAGTTTATGTGCACAAGGTTAAGGTCCGCTATAGAAATCTCTCCACGTGTCAAATAGAATGAAGTCTTGGTTGCTTCTGAAGCAACATCTTCTAGTCTGTGAGCTCATACATGAGTTTGTACCAGGATAGATGTGAGAGCAGGAGGCTCTGAAATGTATAAACAGGTGTGGAGGCATCTATGTGGATTCTGTTAGTTTTTTTACCAGTGTTATTTTGTGGCATTAAAAGTAACCCAGGAAGTATATTTGTAACATAGTAGAACCATAACACAGTAGAACTTTGTGATTACTTCTTTCTTTGAAATATGAATGAGTGCAGAATGATTTTACCTCCTCAATTTCATGGTACTGTAACAGTCCACTTTAAGCGGTGCACTTTAGGATCCCTCAGCTTCATGTAGCCATGTAGCCAAGGGATGCATTTCAACTAAAATTGATGCTGATACAACAATGTGCTTAAATATATGATAAAATCATTAGGGATGGAAGCAGGCTTTCAAATTTCTTGGCATAATTGTTAAATGCCAGCACATAGATAAATATGTTCTATAGGTGTCCTTTCTGAAGCTGGTGAAACATCTTTAAAGAGAAAATGTCCCAGATTCTTTACTACCATCTGTCTGTTTTCAGCTGTAAAGATCACTCTTTTAAAAATTGCTTTCTTAGATTTGGTGGTTAGACTAAGAAAACTATTTTAAATGTTACTTTGGCAAAGTTGATTTTTACAGTCAGTAACAGTCGTTCGACGCTCCATGCTAATCAAAGGTCTTGGCTCACACTTTGCTGCGGGTGTATACAAGTTGCTGTTGATTATAGTGACACCACAGCTAAGACTTTTCCAGGAGTATACTGAATGGTGTGCTAATAAGAATGTGCATCAGAAAGTTTAAATATTGTATCTTACTGTAAGCATTCAGGTGTTTCATAGATTATTTTTGCATGAATTCTCAATATTTTCTGCACTTCCTCTGTATCAGAAAGTTTAAACATTGTATCTTACTGTAAGCATTCAGGTGTTTCATAGACTATTTTTGTATGAATTCTCAATATTTTCAGCACTTCCTTTGTATTAGTATACACTGTTTGATTTAAGAGAGGTATGTGCCCAGCAGAGAGATCCCTCTCACTGCATCAGAGCCTTCCATGCTATGTGTTCTTGCCAGGCGTGTAATGGAGGTAGTTTCTGATCTATAAAATAATCTTGCCTTTTATGGGCCACATAAGAGTGGGAAACTTCTAAAGTCTACCTGTAAGTTCAGAGGTAATTGACTGTAGCTTCATGTGAAGTTCTTTTCAATTCATCCAGTATTTTCTGTAGAAAGAAAGGTCACAGAATCTGATTAGTGAACATCTGACTGGTATCATATAAACCAGCACAGAAAAATCATTACAGAAAGACTGCAAATTCTTAAAGATGTTACACTTAGGAACTTCAACAGTTTTAAACTTCTGTGTAGACTAGGAATATCAAAAAATCTCATGACAGGTTTGAACACCTATATCAATATTCAGAGGTTTCTCTAAATAAAAAAGAAGTGAACTCTCCAGACTGGTTTGATTGGATTAAAATAGCATTTTAAAAATAATCACTATTTTGAGACTTTGATTTTTGTTTTTAGTGCTGGTACTGCAACTGCAACAGTGCAGTCAGTTGGAGAAATGAAGTCTGAGATTATGAAAATGTTTTGCCATTTTATAGTCTCTTTTAAACAACCTAATACAGTGCTTTTTTATACGAAGGAGCTCCATGACCATCAATGTAACTGTGGGAACTGGGCTAACATACAGTCATATGTCAAGTGTAGAGTTAGAAGTGGAATAAAGAACCCAAGAATTCCAGTCATCTGCTCTAATACCCATGCAAGTACAGCAACAAGTCTTTTTCAGTGTTATTATATAGTAACTTTCTAGTCCATCTATAGAATCTGAATTTGAGTAATACAAGTTGCTGGTGTGAAATACTTAAATATTTTGGGTATACTTTCATATATTAAGTGCCATGCTTCTGTATACTACTTGTGGTCTCTATTGTACCTCATAACATTGGAAATTAAATATATACTGAAAGACTTTATCATGTCTAAATAGATGTATTTAATCAGAGTCCTTTGGCTTCTGAAAATAAGTTCTCTAATGAGAATTTCAACTCAGCAGCTGTGACTGAGGAGGTCAACAGGCATTGCCTAAGAGAATATGGCCCAGCTGGTTAAATCTGGTTGTTGCAGTGATTTAAGTGGTCAAGTGCTGCTTGCAATCCAGGACCGTCTGTTTGTAAAGGGAAGAGTGAGTGTTTCAGCATAATGTACAGCTGTTTTAATCTCTCTTTAATAATAGTGCTTCAGCCAGTGTCATGTCTTGTGTATAATACTGGAAACATGAGCACCTCATACAGGACTGAACATACCTTAGGTATGTTTTTATCATTATTTGTACTTTGAACAAAGATTATCAACATCACAGAATAAGCAACATTATTTTACTTCATAGTCCACTATTTGCATACTTTGTACAATAAGGCATTCCTGTGTCTTACTTTGTAGTGATTTGGAAATGACAAATTTGATGGGAAAATTGTTACTTGGAGAAAAAAAAAATGAAAGAAAAAAGAATGCTACAAATATTTAGAGTTAATTTGAGTATGTAAAGATTTTGCTGACACATGTTCTCGTAAGACAGAAGAGGTCAGAAATGAACAGGTATCTAATTTAATCAACAACGTTAGACTCTAGAGCCTCTTGGATAACTTCAATATATTCATCTTAGTTTTTTTATGAGTGGGGTTGTTTGGGTTTTTTTTGTTTGTTTGTTTCCTTTGGAAGTATCTTTTTGTCCAGACAACTATTAAATCTCTTTATAGCTCAGATGAAGAGTTTAAGTTAGATAGAGTGGTCAGACTGATTCTTTCCCCTTCTATCTCCCTTCAGTAAAAGACCCTTCTTTCTGAATATTGCTTATACTACTTTTTTAAGACAGATTTACATGGCCTGGGCTAACTGAATTCTAGGCTGAGAATTGGCTTCCAGACAAATATCCTACTGTACTTCATCATAAGCCTCTACAAGCAATAATTAGTAGCACACATCTTGTCTGTAGCTAGGAAAGCAGATTTCCCCCTTTCAGATCTGGAATGCTGGGTTGGCAGGTCAGCTGGCGCTTCTGAGCTGGAAACTGGGCATGTCATTTCTGCTGAGTGCTAAGCCCTCATTATTCAGGGCCTGGATTCCTAATTCACTTTTGACCTTGATTCTGAGCAATGTATACAGTATCATTTTTCAGCCAAGCTCAGTTCACAATTCTAGCACAAGCTTTTTATAAACTGCTTACCATTCTTGTTTCCTTCTTGAAGACCATAGTTGAACATTGAGAGATCAAAGATTTTTATGTATGCATTTTGGAATAATGAACATCTATGTAAAGAATTGTATATTCATAAATTTCCACCTATTCTCTGTCATGTGCACCTGTTAGTACTTTCTCTCTATGGGTGGATATATGTAACTCATAGGGATACATAATACGTCTGAAGATATCTAAATCAAAAATTAAGGATTCACATGTGTTATTCATTTGATATGCAATAGAAAAATCTTACTACAGTAGTCAGTAGTGGTGGGTTTTCTCATTTTGAGTTTTGTTATTTTTTCCTCCAACTTCATTAGTTAATAGTAATTGAAGGCTTTCTTTTATATTGACTTAAAATAGATTAACACTTCCCTTATAACATTTTCTGTCATGCCAGTAAAAAGCCAGGATAACAACCTTTGAGGTCTGTACATTTCAGGAGTCCTCTTTTTTGGGTCAGGTCTAGAATTGAACTACTGAACATCTCTATGACTATTTTTGAATGTTTTTCAAAGGTTTTACTGAGATTAATTCAAGTTACCTGTCTTGTGGTATGCTCTATGCCCACAATTTCCACTGGTAATCCCTGGTTGCCCTAATACACCTTGCATTTATAGGCCCCTATTCTTTATTCTACAGTTTTCTTAATGGCTACAGATTTTTTGTTCTGTTTCAAGGCTTTAAAAATGTTACTGGGATTTGCTGTTATAATTATTGAAACTAGTTGTTAAAAATTAATTAATGCCACTGTTTTATTTTTTGTGACACCTATGGAATTCATGAAATGTAACTGGTTCCTCTCAGCTGGAAACAAGCCCTTTGAATGTGAAAAAAACCCACCTTCTTCAAAATCTGTTCAACATCTTTGAAAAACCTTGCTACATCTGCTAGGTGCTGTCCTCATCATGTTTCCTTTTTCTTCTTCTTAAAAATAATTTCTGGTAGGCAAATTCAGAATCCACTGTGTATATAGCTAATTTAATACAAATCTTTTACTTGCTCTTAGTTAGAAGCAAGAAATTCTTCTGCTAAGCTCCAGACACACTTTCAAAATAAAAACAGAAAAGCCCAAAAGTCCACACAATAAATAGATGACTCGAATCAAGTTAGGGGAGGTATATGAGGCGCATTTTCCTAAACCACTGTTTTGGTGAATGTCTTATACTACATAATTAAATGCGACTCTCTCCCTCTTTTTTTTTTTTTTTTTCATCCAGTGATCTTGATAAATCACATTGGCCACTCCTTTTTCTTGCAATTTATGTTGATGGTTTAGAAAAATATATTCTTATATTTAGAGAAATTTTATGTATCATAACATTTTGAAGAACTCATTTGTTGTAGTGTATTGTGAATTCCTATGTCTTAATGTGTTAAAGTAACTTAGGAATTTTTAGGAATATTGCCACAAAGAGAATGGTTTCTAGGGTTATTCTCCTGGTAACTCAAAAGAAGGTACAGCCTAGTTTCTTTCTAACTGAGGTATTTAATTTTTCATTCAAAAAATAATTCTTGTTTGAAGCAGAAATAACTTGAGCGAACTCATTTTAATGACATTTGGAATGCAACATATGTTCAGGTAATTTTTTTTCTATAAAGGCAAGCCCATCCTGTGTTACCATACTCTGTCTGGTCATTAATATTTTGTCTCGTATTTTTACTTATCCTTCTCGGTATATGAGAATTTATAAATTTTTTACTATTTCCTGCCTTTATTTTTAAGTCTTTTGAAGTACTGTTTTGTGAATAAATGCTCTCTCACAGTTTTTATTCAAGAAACTGTCACATGTTGTCATCTTTCCACCTTATCTTTGCATTTATTATCTGGCTGTCTACACTACAGTCTTGCCCAGTGTTGTTGCATTTGAGGATCTAGTCATTACTGACAGGTTTTCTTTGGATTACAGGGTAGTAATTCTTCAGCATTTTTTCAGTATGCTTCATGTTACATTTGAAAATTTTTCCTTTCGTTTTCTTTGTTCTGAAATTTGTTCATGGCACAGAACTGGGGAACAGTACAGTCTTTTTACGTAGGTATCATGAAGAGTGAGATTTATATGACTAAGTCAATAGATTATAGAGACTATCTTTTTTGCTAAAAGGTTTTAATGTGCCTTCAGTTCTTAGCTCTAATTCAGGATTATGAACAAGACTGTGGCGAGTGTGATGGTGGCAGTTTTCATAGTAAGATCTGCTGGAACTTGAACAGAAAAAGCCGCATGAGGACTTGTTAGGAGAAAATACACCTTTATTACTCTTGAGCAGTTACCTAGATATAGGATAAGTGACATTTTATGAAGTTTATGCTTTTCTGGAGGTTCAGTTTCCCAATGCAGGCTTTTTTTGTGTTGAATCTTTGTACCTCTGCACATCTACAAAACTGTTGATTTTGCTAAATAGGCAGAGTTGATCATAGCTCAAATCTGTGTGTTCAGAGAGTATGAAATTCAGGTCTCAATTTTGAAGACTGGGACATCCCTTCTAGCTGTGATAACTCTTTAAGGTATTTTTTGGTAGAGGTTTGCTTTCACCATTTTGAGATGCTGACATTACATTGAGGACATGTCTTTATTTAGCCCTGAATATTTGAGATGAGTGAAATCCTGTTTATTAGAACAAATGGGCTTTGAGCCTTTCCTCATTGTCTCTGAACTTGAGCTGTAGACAGGAGCAAATTAAACTGAAACAGGCAGAAATCTTCACCAGCTAAACATTCCAACCAGTTCCTCCCCAATGAGTGTATTTTCCAATGTCTTACCATCGGGGGTCATCTCATCTTTTTTTTAATCCCAGTATATCTCTCAGTTTTGATATTGTCTATTGCTGGATACAATTTAATTTCATTTTGATTGTGTGTTAAATTGTCTCCATGCTTCCATTTTATATAATTTTTTGCACTATGCTCCTTTACGTTTTTGTCTCCTTTTTTAGAGAGTCTAAGGTATACAGATTTTTATATATATATATATATGCATATATATAAAGATTTTTAGAGGTATAAGATCTGCTATCTTTACACTATTTGTGTTATTAGCATTATGAAAGCATTATTTAAAATGCACAGCTACAAAGCCAGCTTTTTCTTTAGGTTAGTAAAAAAGGCAAGTTCAGTACAAATGGGTACAACTGACATTAGTCTTTGGGGTGAAGAATTCAAGTGAGTAAATAGCTGTAAAAATATGGAGAGTTGCTTCAGTTGCATGATCTCGGCAGCAAAAAAATAAATTTGAACTTCAGTACTTTCTGATGTACTGTGACACAAACAACGTTATGATTGGATCATGCTTTAAAATGGGAATTGAAATACATTTTGTAGTCATCAGTTTTATAGTAGGGACTAAACATCATTACTTCCCCTCCTAAAATTGCTAATGTAAATACAAAGACATGAGGGAAAGACAGGGCTTCAATGTGGTCAATCTTGTATGCCGTCGTATTTTCCAAGTCCTGTAGGGTCTTGGAAATGACCTCAGATTTCTTTGGTGATGAACTTTAGTTTTAGTTGGTCTTATTTACTTTGTCATTCCTACTGTTCTGCAATAGGGCCTAAAAGTGCTTTAAGTGCTCGTGACTGTGGTAATGAATGAAAATATCTTTCCAGCACTGAGAGTATTGCATTAGACTGAATAGTCACCTTACTTGTAAAAGCACTATTAGAGAGGGGCAGCTGTAAGTAAGGATAACGATTTGTGTCCAGTGCTTATTTACTGAAAATTGTAAATGTATTATTTATTGAGAGCTCTCCAGACAGTGCTTGTCAGAATAAAAATGTCAACTCTAAGCAAAATGTTATAATACATAATAAAAATGCTAGGTGCGCACTTTAGAGACACAGCTAATTAGATCTGCTTTTCTTAAAGAAATGACAGTAAAAATGCTCAGCAGCATGTACATTTTAAATGCTGATCTATTCCTTATTTTCCTATACAGTATTTGGTTTAGGTACCTTATCATTATTTGAAAATATTTTTGACAACTTTATTTGGTTGCCACAAGAGAGACAGAGGCATTCGCTATCTGGCTGCATGAGGGAGCTACATGCTTAGGCTGTCTAGTTCATTTAACAGAGCAGATATTCTCACCTCTGTGTTTTAGTCTGAAACTAAGATGCCACTTCTTTCATAAGGGAAACCTGCCTCCAGTGGAAACAACAAACAATTAAGATTAGTTTTCAGCCATGCTAATTAACCCCTAACAAATATTACATTAAGGAGACTAAATCCACAAAACATCAGTGTTACTATTTTTGTGTATTCTTAAGAATTTTGTGAATTAGTAATAATTAGAGAAAAAAAAAAAAAGAGTTCATTTTTTCCATTTAAAATACTATTTATCTAAGTATTTTTTAGACATTATTTTCTTCCCTGAAATTTGTAAGGGGAATAATTTGAGCTAAAAAAATTTGGCAATCTTCTACAGTGTTTTATAATATGAGGAGGGAAATTGGATTTTGAATTTATCCTTTTTACAAAGAATTGCTCAGTTCACAGCATCATAAAATTTAGGGTGTTATTATTAAAATCAGCTTTCTTCTTTCAAGTATATCAGCCAATATATGACAGAGTCTTACTGTGTTTATTTCAGTGGCAATCTACCTGTGTTCTCCTGCACTCAGTTTGCTGGTAGTTTCATAGGGCCAGAGAATCAGAGAGTGGCTTAGATTGTGAAAGCATCACTTGAGATGACCTGGCCCAGAGCACCATTGCCTGGAACAGATTGCTCAGGGCTCTGTCCTGTCAGTTTTTTAGCATCTCCAAGGGTGGAAGTTCTACAACCTGTTCAGTGTTTGGTTGTCCTTACAATAAGAAAGGTTTGCCTTCTGTTTCAAGGGAATTTTCTGTATTTCTATTTGTGCCCTTTGCTTCTGAGCCTCTCGCTGGGCGCCACTGAGAAGAGTGTGGGTCTGCCTTCTTTCCTCCTGCCATCAGATATTTATGTATTATCCCCTGGAACCTGTCTTTTTGAGACTAAATGCTCAAGGCTTTCTCAGCCCCTCTTCATATGAGAGGTGCTCCAATAATTCGTTTTTCTTGAGGCCCATTGCTGGACTCTCTGCATATGCCCATGTCTTTTTCATACTGGAGGGTCTAGAACTGGCCACAGCACCCTGGCTGTGGTCTCAAATATGGTTCATTTTAAGGCCCCTAGTTCTGCACTTTAGGATTGATCTGGTACCTTTAAAGGCAAGAGGGGCTTTATCATGAACATCAATGGCAATATGCTCAAGTCCTGTCTGAGTCTTGTTCATCTGTATAGTTTGAATTTTACCCCCGAATGTGTACTCTCACTTCCCAATGCATAGTTGATGAGCACAAAGGGAAAACCAGGAACAAAACTCAGTTCAGTGTTCTAAACTACATTTTTCTGTGCTTCATAAGTGTATTTTGGATTGTGGTGAACCTTTCTAATTCCCATTTGTAGCCAGGCTTTTGCCTTATTCACTCATTAGCATGTTGATCTCCACAATGAAGCATGAGTTAGTAGCTGGTTATGTATCAAAATCCTCCATCTTCTGTATTACTGCAATAATATAAAAATGTGGTGGAGTTTCTGTAGAGTTCAGATTGTGATATTCATGAAAAAAGAGTTCAATAGCCCTTGTTATATGTAGTTGTGAGGGCAAGTACTGTTTAAACATCTGCATAGCTCCTGTTAGCATTGCTTCATCCTGACTAGCAGTACCCATTCTGTTGCAGTCTTGGATTGGTTTTTAACATGGGCTGACAATCAGCAAAGCTGTGCCAAAATGTCTTATTCTACAGTGTAGAATTTTGGAATGTATCTAATAGCCAGTTTCTTATATTAATCATAATATATTTTTAGTTTTACTTACATAGGTGCCCAGAGTTCCCGGGCACAGTGCCCCATGCATGAATGCCTGTTTATTTTCATCTTCCTTTTTGTTAACTGTTTTACTTAATGCTTTACATAATCATTTGCCGTATTTTGACATGAAGCTGTAATGCACTGCTGCCTGCTCACATTTCTTGGAGAACTTGATGTGACATCACCTTCTACAGTGAATCATGATCTTCACTCAACCTAAAAAACCCCATCTTGAATACTCTTCTGTCTTATATTTGTTTGAAAATGTTGAAGCAAGCAGGCTCTTTCACCCATCTGGAGGAACTCTGAACACTCCAGTTTGGAGAGCCTGCAGTGGCACCAGAAACATTGAGAGCTCTGTACTAAATTTCTTGTTAGTCTAACTGCGTTAAGACTGAATTCTGTTTGCATTTATAGCTGTGCTGCATGTGTTAAGGCATATGCATGAGGACAGGATTTGGTTCTTTCTACTCTCTCTTCACATTTACCTGCATTTTCAATATTTAAAACAGTTATAAAGCTCTGGTTCTCAGTATAGGTCTTAGCAGTTCTTATCATATCTTAAATATGTAGCAAGCAGATTACTTTTAAATATTTACAGTGAAACAAAAACTAACACATCAGGCAGAGGTTTGTTAAAATGTCAGAAGAACTTGCTATAGTGAAAACTAAATATTGAACCAAATTTATTCCTGAGGTGACTCTATTAACTTCAGTGGAATTACTGAAGGAGTAGTTCTGGAAAAATATCTGTCTAGATATTGTGTCATAGTTTAAACATTTTTTTTACAGAACTTTAAATAGCCCAGAAGTAATTTAATGGTCCTGGCATGAACATACATCACAAAGTAAAATAAGCTTCCTTTAGTTTTGTTTCCTCCATGGAGTGTTTGTGTTTTTAGCTGTTTAAATGCAGTGTGACAGCATTATTAATAGATTTTGTTATATCTGCAGTTATACTTGTAATTAAAAATGTACTTGGAGCATTGGCTCCTCCAAGTTTCAACGTGTCTGTTGTTTCTGTGATATAATGACCAGACAATGTATCATCTCTGTTGCCTTTCTATGTCTGCATATCAGATAACACAACAGACAGTGGCCAGACATATAACCTCAAAAATCAAACCAATTTGTTAATGAATTAACAAGACAATGTAATAAGCAGCTCTATTCAGTCATTTTCCCCAGCTTTCAGTTGTTCCTCAGAGTAAGAGTTGCTAGGGCTGTATCAACAAATTATTTGACGACAATCAAATTGGCTGATGAGAATACAAGGGAAAAGCCCCAATCTAATTAGGAAACACTGTATATTAGGTGGCAAAATGTGGGTAATACTTTATCTCTTATTGTAAAATTTAAATTTCAACTTTTGGTAGTTAATGAATTTTATGTTCTCCCTCCCCCTCTCCTCACACAAAATCATAAAAAAAAAAAAAAAAAGAAAAAGGCCTAAAAAGAGACTACGGAATTTCAAACACAGTGGCCCTGAAGCGATGGGAAAATGGCCAAGGTGTCACAGCTAATTTCTGACCCTGCTTTATGAGTTCTGCTGTTCCTTATTCCCCTTGTCAGTCTGTGAATCCCTGAGGCTGTACAAACTGGCCTAACATCACTCAACTCCAGTTCTATATCCTCTTTTAATAATGTTGAGTCTATTCTGTCCAACTTTGATTCAGACAACTTGCTTGTCTTGAAAAAGTGATATATTTAATCAGTGGCTCTGTCTCCAGCATGGCTCCCACTGTGTGTGACTAGAGCCAAAGAGTAGTGCAGTGGCCTGTCACTTCTGTTTGAATAGGTAATGTGGAGCCGTTCAGCCGAAGAGACAGGAGCTGGAACTGCTTGTTAGGACACATGATCAAAAGCCACTCTCTGCTTTCTGCCAATCAAGCCTCATGTCGCCTTGTGGGGCAGACATTAAATAGATTTTTCTGCCGTACACCATGGGCACTTTGCCAGTTTGACATGTGAACTGTTACAAAAGATACCAGAGTTTCCACTGCTTGCTGACTGCTTTTAAATATTACCAAGTCCTTGCTGTCCAAAGTAGAATATTTTAAATAATGGATTATGATAAATTTCTACTACTACTTGGCAGTCTCCTTCCTGCTCCCAACAGTTCGACACTATTTTTAAAAACAAAACTAAGCTGGTTTCAGAAAACAAACAAGCAAATAAAAAACTGTTGAACAACCTCATTACATATAGATTTGAACATAATTTTTGTCTGAGAATTATGGTGAGTTGTCACTTTCAGTGGTGTGACTTTGAACATTGTTTCTATTTTTTGATTTTTTACATTATTTAATTAGATTTCCCTAGGTGAGATCGTAGCACTGTTTTATTATGATGTTTATGTGGAGGGACATTAAAATTGGCCTGGTTTGTAAATTAGGTTGAATTTATTTATTCTGTTTATTGGCTGCTGGTGCAGATAGAAATGTCTTAAAGTGGCTCAGTAGTTGGGTTTAGTTATACTTTCCTTTGTTTTTTCTTCTTTGTCCGTTACCCTTCATAACCACCTCAGCTCTAGTGCCCATGGCAACAACACTCAGTAGTGGAGGCTAACAAAGATGGCATTTAAGCTTTGCCTAAGTAATGAATATTCTTTTGTAACTTCCAGGGCCACTGAATTTATTTCATTTTTCAGATCTCCCCAATACTAACATAACTACTTCTATTAATGTACTTGTGGTCATGATGATACCCAGATATTCGCTCCCTTGGGCTTGCTTTTCCTGTTACAATTTCTTTTCTTTCTTTTTTTGAGTAAAACTTTTTTACCAAAAACATACCATGGCAATCCAGTGGAACTCATTTAAACAGTGAGCTACATATAAACAGCTGCTCCTTCAATAAGCCATTCTTTATAATACCCTTATTACCTTCTAGTGTCTCAAATTCTGATTAGTCAACAGTGCTGATTACTGTATGGCATTCCACTGCCCATCTTCCTTCTGCTCAGCTGCTCATGTCTTAGCTGTTATGTGATTACAACACAACTTGTGCATTGTTTCTCCAAGTTGTTCTTCATATTATATATCTTAAAAAAAACAACTAAACCCTCTTAGGAGATGGAAAGATATGAGTCACTATGAATTCCATGAAACTCTGTGAATTGTTTTTGTACAACTGTGACTTTCACAGTCTGTGTGCTCTGTAACTTGCTGGTAGGAAGAGTAAGTTCTTTAGATTTACAAGGGTAATCTATAAATGAATTCCAATTAAAAGAACTTTTGAAAAATTATGGTTAGGTGTTGTGAAATTTGTGATATGACAGAGCAGGAGAGAACAAAGACTGTGTTTTAAACAAAAGCCAAAACCCACACAGAGCTTTGGCCTAGCTTTGCTTTCACAAAAATCAGTGAGAACAGAGCTATGTCATGAGAAAGCAGTTTGGAGAGTGTACGCCAGTAATACATGCTGAGTTTCAGAAAGGTGTGTGGCAGTGGAAGGAATGCACAGAATGAAAATGGGAAGAGGAGAAATTGTGTCACCAGTGCTCTGGACCTCTGATTTCTGGTCAAAGCAGCAAAGGGAGATTTGTTAAGGACATAACAAGTTTGTCAGCGAGTTTATAAGATGAGGAGAACACCCTTGCTGTGGCTCCATAATTCCCCACAGCTTCTTTTGGTGCAACCCCTTAGAGTCAAGTCCTGGTGAGTATGAAGTGCTGATGCACTCAAAATGCAAACCCATTAAAGGCCTTAAATCTGTCATTGTGCTCTGGAGCCTGTTCTGAAAATAGCAAAGCTCTTTTTGTAAATTAAAATTGGTGTAAATGGGAACAGATGTTGACATGCTTTACTTTATCTGCAGGGATCCCTGTTAGGGGGGAGCAGATCAGTGAGGTTAGATGGTAGGAATTACTGCAAAAGTGCAAAGGAGAGGATAGTCTAATATAGACATTGTCTTTGGTTTTATGTGGAGCTATAGTAATATCCAGTGGTTACTTGTAGTTGCTGATAAGTCTGTATAAAAGGAAAGATGACTGTGTAATACCTTTAATTCCTTGGAGAATGCTGTCTCTTTTTATATCTGTTCACACAGATAAAGGGGGGGGATGCTCACCCTGTTTTTCAAAGTGCCATACTCAGCCAGATCTTGATTCTAATTGGTCCTGAGTGGCCTCAATTCCCATTTACTTCTGTGTTACCTGAGCTCACTCAGAACCTCATGGAAGGTGCTTATGATATCCTAGGCTCAACCTACAAAAAAATCTGTATTCAGGCTGACACTGGGTAGCATTTTTGGTATTTCAGCATTATGTCTTAAGATTCTGGGTGAACTCTCACGTTGCATCAGAGTCATCATCAACTTTTAATAATTTTTGAAATAAAAAGTAGTTTTATACTGAAATGTGCAATTTATTAAATAGCTTTACTAGTCAATCTAAATCTTGTTGGAGATTTTTCCTGATTAAAGAAAAATACAGCAAAAGATGAATTTATTTATAAGAACTGTAATAGTTTCCCTCAATTCCTTTTATATTTTAGGTTACCTTATAATTTTCTAAATCTACATGAACAATAATGATCAATTTTGTCAGTATTATTCACACCTTTTATTAATTTAGCATAGATGAATAAATGTGAATGTTGTGAAGAGTTGATTTGGAATAGATTTTAAATCTGACAGTTAGATTACAGGGTACCTAAGAAAAAAAGGCTCTTTCACTAGGTACCTAGTAATTTAATTCTTGTTTGAAATTATTATAATTTATTACAGTGTGTGGGTCCTAATGAATGTCTACTATTAAATGAAAAGGAGAAATCAAAATTATGAAATTCTTTTAACTTGTATCTTAAAAATCCTCTTAAACAATCCAGTAGGTATTAATAAGCAATGCGCTTCCCCTTCCCTTTTATGTGAGTGCAAACAAAAACATTTTTCTCAGTACATAATGATATTAGATGAGTGCTGCTGGAAATTCTTACTTAGAATCAAGACTATCTTAAAATAGAATGGAATAATTTTATGTGATGAAAAATATCTAAAAATTGCTATCTTGATTAGACATTTAGACCTTAACATACAAGTCCTTCTTCCAGGAAAACTCAAAATTATTCTTTAGAAGTTTTACCTTTGTTAGAAATGTAGATATGTGTGGGCTGAGAGATTAAAACTTCTCAGCACTTCTCCTGCTCAGGGAGTTAGTCACCAGGGCATGAGAATTTAATAGGCGTTATACTTTTACTATCATTATATAAAAAAATGTTTCCATTTTTCTCACTGCCTTTGTTTTGAAAAATGGGCAGGAGAACTTGGTGAAAATGGGCAGGTATTTCCTAATAAATGGAAAATGGGTAGGTATTTCCAAATACATGTGAACAATATGCTGTAGTGACATTTTCAGTAACTGATGGAACACAAATTGTGGAATACCTTTGTTAAGCGGATGAGCACACATTTGGATATTCTTAGATATAAGCTGTGTCAGTTAATAGTATTGTGCCTCTCATGAAATTTGGCCATTAATGGGGCTATACCAGGATAAAATCTGTTTAAAGAACAGAAGACCTCTAGTTTTGTCTGTAATATACCATGGTGTCTAAAATTATGAAAGCATTATAGGAGCATCTATTAAATAAAAAAAAGCTTAGAGGGTTTGTTTGTAATTATGCTGTTTACAAGTCAGTAGCAATTGTGGCCATTGGCATTCACTGGTTTCAAACCGGCTCAGGTTTCTCATTAGTACTGTTGGGGTTATTATTTATTTATTTATTTAGCTCTTCTACATCTCTTACTGTAGAGGATTTCCATTATTAAAATATGAACCAGGATCTTTCTACAAGTCAGAAAAATGTATTTCTAAGCTGAAGAAGTTGCTAGGTTTGCCTGCTATTTCTGGGTTATTTTCTTTACTTGGAAATGAATACAATTACCCTCCTTGGTGAAGTCAACTTAGTATGAGTAGAAAAATATTACCTCTGGTTACCCATTGCTGTCTTGCAGCTGACAGATGGAGCACCAATTGGATATTCCATTTTAAGGTATGAAGGTAGCATTGTGTGCTTGCATCCTTTGAGGTGCATGTGTCTTTTTCTTGGGTAAGAGTGTGCGCAATGTTATTCTACTTCATGTTTCCTGATTCAATCCCAAAGAGGAAAAGAAAAGAACAGAAAGAAAAGCAACAAGAAATAAAAACAAAAGGAGACAAGTCTGTTTTGGGGTGAGGGTGCGATTTGTCACTGCAATAATTTTTGCATTTTCATCAAATAGATGTGTCTAAGTTCAAGTGAACATAACTAAAGCCAGTATTTTAAAAATTAACCTGAATTTGGGACTTTTTTTTTATATATATTCCCTATCTAAAATAAAAGACACCCAAAATCACCATATTTGAGAATGACATTATAAGCACAGAACAAAACTGGTTAAATTAACCCTTGTGGTCTTTCTCACCCCACACAACTATGGGGTAGAATCTGATCATGTATGAACTCTGCTATCTATCTGATAGGATCTGTTTCAAGCTACTAGTAGGAAAATGGAGACTGAACAGAACTTGTTCTTTTCAAACTTCTAAAAATACTTGGGCCTTTCTCATGACTTAGGAATTTTTATATGTTTACTGTTCTTCACTATAACCAATTCCAACAACTGCCCTGTTACAGTAAAAAAATAGAAGCATGCTAAAGCATGAACAGAAATATCCTTAAGACACAACATTTCAAAATATAAATATGAATTAATACTAGTGTCAATTTTTTTCCCTTTCCAACTTTCTTAGGCATATTCTAGCTATGCGTGCTGCTTATTAAAATTTATTTTTAGTTATATGTATAAGTACTATGCAATGAAATTGTTTATTTTATTAAACTTGTGTTTATTTTATGTAATTTCATATTATTTAAAGCTTGAACATGGAAATCTGAATGAGATTTAAAGGTTTAAATAGCTTTAAAATTATATTTCCATTAGTGCAATCTGTCCTTTTTAATACTAATCTGCTTTTTTAGTTGAGATTGTGTTATAAAAATAATGCCCAGAGTGGGTTAAAATAGTCAAAAATATTTGCACTGTGGAGCTTGTTTGTTCATTTCTTAATCAGTCAGAGTTCTTAAGGAAAAGTTCAGTTCAGATATTAGCTATACTTCTTAGAAATGACCTTGTGGGGTAGAGAAGCATGGCACAGTGGCACTTTCCAGCTGTACACATGGTATCCGTCGGGGTACAATCATGCTCAGTCCCAGCACCGCAGGCTTGGACATATGTTGAGTTTTATTTCTTTCTTCTGACATTAATCCTATTCACCAGCTGTTCTGCCAGCTGCCATTCTTCAGCTTGGAGATTACATTTTGGGGAATACCAACAATCGCCTAGTTGACCAGTGTTCTTCCCACTTACTTTAAAAATGATTGGAGTTCTGGGTTAGCATTACTCAGTCTTTTTTACTGCCTACGTCCTTAATTGTCTTTGAATTCTAGACTTGATTTATGATCACTTTGAATACACAGCAGAAAACCCCTTCAAAAGAGCCCTGATTTCCACCATACTGGTAAATCTGTGCTCACAGAAAGGAAAAAAAAAAAAGGTTTGCAGTTAACATTCTGAAAGCTGTAATTAATGCAGGCACTATTATGTAAACAGCATTAATTAGTGACAAATTCTTCTGATAAAAATCATATTTTAGTCAAAAGAATGTCTTAATTTTTCATTTTTACATGTGTCTATTTTAAGAAGTTGCGTTTTTGTAAGAAAGGGTTTCACTAATCTAGTTTGAACAGACTACTAAATCTCTGTTACACTCATAACATGTACTAATAAGTCGTATAGATTTCTCAGTTCATATTCCAGATGATCTGTCCATAAGCAGGATGTTAAACATCTGTAGTTAAGCCTCTGGGACTAACAAATGCATTAATGCTGGAAAGAAATGTGGCCTGAACAATAAGGTTACAGACCATGTGTTAAAGAAACAACCCTGATATCATCAACTCCGCACATACGGTGCACTGTGCCTGAGTTATAATACAGCAATAAAAGAACAATGAGAGTCTTAAACTGTATCCAGTTATAGCAAATATTTATCACATTCATATCCATAAAGACAGAGAATCCCATATTCATCGTAATTATTTCATGTGGCAATTTAAAGATCTTTGTTGCACATCCTTCACAATTGAGCAAAATTGGCTATTAGCTAGATAAGGTTAAACTAAACTATAAAGGTAAATATTTATTATAGGAATAGTCAATTAATAACACATTCTGCATTTCTTTGCATAGACAGCGATTACATTCAGATCATGTAAAGCAGACTTCGGAATCATCCAACTCATCACACTTTCAGAAAACAATGGCTACACTAATAAAACCCACACACCTTGATTCCTTTTCCCTGTTTGCGGACTTCACACAGTGTTCATTTAATAGAGTTATAGAATTAAGGTATCAGTACTTAACACATAGAATATTTTTTGAGTTGGAGTTACTCTTGATGTCCATCACAGTCAAGAGTAGTTCTGGGGAGGCATGGGGGGGGTCGCAGTATCCTGAGAAATATACCCAATGAGATGATGTTCCAGACTCATCAGTAGTGAACCCCCTTTACTAAATATGGCCATTCTATTTATAGAAATATTCATATTTTCATTGGTGGCCAAAGCACTGCTTATAGGAAAACCTACAGGTGACTAATAGGAGTTGCTCACTAAGTGGAATAATGAATAGTATTAGGTGTCAATTAAATCAAGCTTCCCCGAGGTGCAGGTGCTCCACAATGTACTGACACATTTCAAGTAGCAGCGCCACTTCACCCATGCATATGAACAAGCACATTTGCATATTAAAAAGCTGAAAATTATTTAACTGAAGCAAAAGTCTTTTAGAGATGATGGAGGTTATTAAAACTGTTGACAAGAAAGAAGGTAATTGCCTGAAAATGAGAGATGACATTCTGCTATACACAGGGAACGTTGTTTTTGTTGTATTGTGCAGCAGTGCCTGGGTGTATAACCTATTACATTGAGATTGCTCCTATGCAATTAGACCCTTTTTGTCCTCACTTCAATAAGGCTATGATTATGAAGGATTGAAGAACACTTGGCATATTGAATGTCTGTTGTTTTTATAACTTCGTCAGAAATGACAAAACACGTTTTGTGTCCTGTTTTTTCTTTGTAGGCTTATTGATTCTGTGATTATAATATTCATAAAAGACAATGTGTTCATGGTTGAACACTGTCATTTATACAGGTTTTATTTTTTTTATTTTTGAGCATAGTACTTGTTTGAATGCCAAGGTGTTAGTCAGAAAGATGGGCATATAGAAAGTAAAAGATGAATAGGTGAGAAATATAGCACTCTAATAATACCAAATATTTCTATTAAAAGTGGAATAAAAAGCCCACGTATTTCAGAAGTGTCTGCTCAGAAATACTCACCAACTTACAGTGAATTTACTTTTTATCTCTCAGTAGTGATTATTTTCCTATGTGTTTTCTTTGTCCTGTCTTTCCTTGTGATAGTCTAAAGAAACCGGTTGAATTGCACCTTACAAGTGGCAGGGAAATTGTTTCTGTGTAAGCCATGAGTGAGAAACTTCATTTAGCTCACATACTATTCTACAAGGAAGAAAAGAGTGGAGCTTCATTTTATGTAGCTCTAAGATAAAGGTGTCTGGCAGGCAATACCATGGAATGCTTACCACCTAAATGGTCATTTGTGGTGGGATTTGCAAAACTGCCTAAGAGATTTTGGATGCCCAGTTCCCATTAAAGTTAATGAGAGCTGGTGGCATCCAAATTCCCTTTGCAGCTTTGAAAATGTCAACCAGCCTTTCAGTGTTTGTGATCATGCTGCATGTTAAGAGAATGTTTCCTACAAGCTCTGTTTTTGTTACATTTTCTATTATGTTCCAGAAGTTGGCTTAGAATCTGAAGAGCACAGTGATTGCAGTGACTTGTTTTGACTTTGGGCAAAGATGTTAACCTTTCAGCTTCAAATACCTTGTCTGTAAATTGGAGACCCTAGAACTTACTTGATTTTGCACTGTGCTTTGATATCTTTTAAATTAATTTGTATACATGAAAAAGTATTAATACTTACTAATAAGTAGGTTTTGTTTCACTCTTACTGTCCCGGTCTGTTGAGGTGGGTTAGACATGTGAAACCCTCATCTGTCTAAAACAGTTTTAGATGCATTAAACCACAGAACATTGTAATGATATAAATTATTTATGATATAATTGATGTACTCAAATACATAATGAGTCATGAGGATAGATGATCCAAACTCAAGTAAAAGTATGTCATCTATTAGTATTAAGTATCTTTTCAAGAATGCATGATTTCTTTCAAGTTGTGGCTTTTTCATACGTGATTGCATCAATCTTTTGTCAGCCACTGCATGAAAGTATATGTGTGCCATGTACTTTCAGCTGACCCTTTCATGAAACTATTTATTTGCTTTGATCTCTGAGATACTGAAATTATCTGGTTTCTTAAAATTACATTGGTTACATTTAAAAAAAAAAACAAAATACAATTTGCGGGACCAATCTTGCAGTTCTTGCTTAGATAATACATTGTTATACCCTAAATGTAAGGAATTGTTATATTAAAGATACTATTTGGACTTCTTGATATTCTGAGATACCCCTACTGGAACAGATTTTCAAATGGTCCTAGTATTAAGCAGCTCTTATTTAGTCACATAAAAATGTTTCATTTATTAAAAAAGTGCTGAGAATAGCGGGAACACTTCAGACAAATTGTTTATGTCTTTTGAGGGCTTGAAAGAGAGCTGAACTTTCTGGAAAACCTAACTACTTGATTCTTGGTGTAAATGCATAGGAAAAATGGCAGCTCAGCAGCTGTCAGAGTTCTCTTTTAGTATCATGTTTGGTGTGATACACGGTATATGTATGTGCATATTTCAACAGTTATATATTGAATATTTATATTTATATTTATTAAATATTGACGTTTATTAAATAAATATTGATATTTATTGCCTTAGCATCTAGTGTTCTTTTCAAACAAAGAAAATACAAAATCAAAGGAAACACTTACCTGTTTGTTCCAAGGCAGTGCATCACTTATTAGGTGTAGAGAACATCTGCAGCTTGACAAAATAAGCTATAACTTCAAACACAGTAGCTCACATGTTGTACTATAATATACTGTGTGAAGGTTTCTTAGCCAGGAGACAGGATAAATGGCTCTTATGGGCCAAGAAATATCATTTGATAGGTCTTGTGTAGAAACCATTATGGAAGTCTTTTTAAACTAAAAGTAATCTCATAGATTTTAGTAAAAATAAATCAGTTTCCATGCTATTGAAAATTAATGTTTCTAAAATAAATCTTGATTTGACCAACAAACATTTGGCTTCAACTAAGAGACAATCAGAGAATGTTCTTTGTGCCATTAGTGAAGCAGAGCATATGTTTCTGCTTTATTGGTTTCTGACATTAAACATGCTGATTTACTGGTCTGAAACTGGTAGTTGGGCCACTAGGATTCATTGAATTAAGTTTATATTTTCTGCTGTATTTTTAATTTTAGAAACTTTTTTTTTTTTTAATGTTACAGAGAATAAGGAGTGTTCTTAATACAGGATCTTTCTTTTACAAAGCCAGGCAATCTCTTGTGCTCTGAGGCATAGAAAGGATGAGAGTGGTAGCTGTCCGTTTGTGGGACTGTCAGTCGGTGGGCAAGTAGGGAAATCAAAATTACATTAAACCCAAGTCCGCTGAACCCTGCTTTTACAACCACTCTGAAATCAGAACCATGTTCATTCTGAAGTGAGTAGCAGCATGGAGCTTGGTGAACTTTGCAGACTTTGCTACTGATTGTTTTATGACTAACTGCATTTACCAAGGACAGGACTCATGAAAGAGAAGGAAGAGAAATGATCCTTGTTTGACTGGGGCCCCTACTGTATGGGGTGGCTACAAACATTTCTGACAACTCCTTAGTAGCTTTTGTTTTGTCGCAGCTTCCAAGACAGGAAGCACAGCATAGACTTTGTGAGCTGTGGTACAAGGACCTGCAAAATGGCTGTTTCAGGTATGATGAGAAAGGGTTAAGGTCCTTGAAAGAAGTAGCTGACTCCCGCCAGGGAGGCTCTGAATTCTGAAAACATATTCACAGCTGGTGGCTCCTGTATTGCTTCGTCTGAAAGGTATTATGTAACGGCCTTTTTTTCTGATGGAAGTGATATTCAGCCTGTAGTGTCTTGACTCTGTAGTTGTGTATACTGTGAACATACTTTCCAGTGACCCAAATGATCAGTTGTGGTTACAGACTTTGGATGCCTAACTTGAAACATACTGGGACTGATTTTTGAGATATGTTCAGCAGTTATAACTTCGACTTCCAAACGTATGGGGCCCACCAGCTTTGAAAATGAGATGTAATTTGATTCAAGCGCTGTACCTAAAACTTCTGGCCATTTTCTGAAAACTGCAATTGTATATGTATCTGTATCTAGCTATAAGCACACAGATGTACAAATAAGTTTCATAAGCATTCAATGTACATAATATACATGGGGTCGTATATATTATTCTAATTCATCTGGGCAGTAAAACCCAGCTGTCATTGAACAACACTTTTCCTCTTTCAAATGACAGTTATGATAAGGCAAACTAGTCATTCTTTCAAAGACCCAGACCTCAGTTATTGAGATGCTCAGAAGCATCTGTTGATTTTGCTGTGCCTCTATTATGCCAGGCTGAAGGTGCTGTTGATAAAGCCTTCTGAACAACCTTCCATTTAACGGATCAAATTCTCTTTATTAGCATGAAAAAAGAGAAATACTTCTCATTTGAACTGGATAAAAGCTTCCTTGATTCTTACTAAATGTTTCTGGAATCACAGCGGTCAATAAACCCTTTCTTTTCTGATGTTTGGAGGTCCTATCTTGTCTGCTTACAGCAAATCTGATAAATAAGAATCTATATGTATTTAAGTGAAAATTACACTTTACACTTTCTGCCTATATTTATGCAGGCAGGATTTTTTCCCCCTTTTATTTTGTTTTGTGTGTTATCTAGCTGAAGAAGGGAATGGTTGAGAGCTCTTTTACCATTTTATCTTTCTTTTTTTTTTTTTTTTTTTTTAGGGATAGTGCTTAGAGTTTCATTAACAGAAAAGCTTACCTCTCAGTGGAATGCAGACACCCAAACTATTGTGTAGCTATCTAACTCCCACTTGCACAAACGGCAATTAAGAACTTAAATCGTATTTAGATATCTGAATGACTTCAGGGATTTGAGCTAATAGATCTTTATGTCTAACAGATTTCTTATGTAGAAAGGAGAATTAGAGAGAGGAGTATGAAAGCAATGGTACAATATCTGATGAACTGATTCCCAGGAGATTTGTCTAACTAACTGTATACAGCATTTGTAAGCATCTCAATGAAATGTTTAGGAAATCAGCCCCTGTCCTACTTACCAAGTTTCTAAATTCCAGGGATCCACCTGACACATTTGATTTTTCTAAAAGATAAGTTAAAAGGAGAGCTAACTCTTTTGTGAAGCTCAGGTTCTTATTTGGTGTGATTCAGAAAAGGCTTTAAAAATAGGGGTTTTTTGCACCTTATTTCACTGTACAGTTCAAAATAATATGATTTTTTCATGACATCTGTGAGTAAATCTGACCACTGCTGAATAAACCCCACTGAAGTTTATCTGAATAACTGAAGAAATGACCAGGTCCAGATTCGGCTTTTTTTTTTTTTTTTTTTGTAATCTGTAGATTGCACAAAAGCTAAGAAAGAATTTAGTGCAAAAGACCTCTTGGCCACTTTTTGGTAATGATAATGACAACAACAAAATTCTGAGCTCTACATGGAATAATTAATTATTACATTTTCCAGGGATGAGTATTTAGGGCAGCTCTTTTCTGTCACATGTAATCATTCAATACTCATTATGAAATTATGGTCAGGATGAGCTTAATAACTTTGCATTGTTATGTTTTCAATTCAGTTATCTCTATTACACAATGTTATTTTTCAAGTCCATTTTTTAAAAATTGTGGTTTGCCAAATTTTCCTGTTTATGAACTATTCGGAGATAATTGAAATTGCCTGTTTCTCACATGTATCCTATTCGTGCCATCTGCTACCTGAAATTTAGTTTGGATACTTGCCATGCAGTTGTAAACTGTTTTCAGTTTTATTTATTTCTTGTTGACCATATGTTGTACTTATATTTGTGTGCATTTAGTATCTTATATATGTATATATATAAAGAAAACATTCATTTATCTTGATTTACCCAGTTTACAGCAGATATTATTACCTCATGTTGTCTCAATCCCAAAATTGATTTTGTTCAGATTTAGTGAAATTTGGTCTTCACTCATGCCAGAAATTGAGTTACTGAATATGGCCTAGTTCTGTAAAAATGAATGATGTCAAGTAAATTTTGAAAATATGTAAAAGTTAAGATAGTATAACTGAAAAAAAAGATACTATTTTGCTTAAAGCTGTTTGTAAGACCATTTTGCAAAAAGAATGAAATTCGTCAGTAGTTGTATGAGATAAAAGCATCATTTTCTTTTTGAGAAACTGAGTCACAAGAGGATTGAGGGGTAATTTATTCCCCCACTGGTGTTTTGAAAAGCAACATGTTTTGCAGGAATGTGATAATAAACTGATATTTCTATATTCCAGCTTCATTCTAATGGGGTGGACCAGCTAGACTAGTCTGTGTGACCACCTGGAGTATGCAGAGAAGTTTCTGCAGCTTCTTAATGCTTTCATGGTAGTTACAGTAACTTTTTTCTGAGTTAATCTGAAAATTGTTAGATTTTCCTTACCACTAGTTTGATCGCCATTGTGTGAATGTAGGTGTGCCGCACAGTTGAGAGTTGATTTGTTACGATATTTATCTTCCTTTATGCAGTGAGATGGTATAATTTACTCCTGGCTGTACCACTCAGGAATAATACTTTCTCTATTTGCTCTTAAAAATAAATTTTGTAGCAGGTCAGCCATCATATATCTTTTGAATTGTTTCAGAAATGTATGTTTGCATGTGTCTGTATATATAATATGGATTCTGCCTATGTCAAGGGCTGATATAAATGCCCAATCGCAGTGTGGAATGCACAAAGCCTTTATTAGCCTGATCATTATGTTTGGGCATGCATGCTGATTGTCTGCTCCTACACCTTTAAAGTTCCTGGGGGCAAGTTATTGGAAGGGGCTGTCAGAGACGAGTCATAGCTTCACCTCTGTATCTAAGCATGTATAAAGATCTGGCTAATTAGAGGAAGGCATTAGGCTCCATCCACAGCTTCACTGAAGGTCTTGGTGGGTTTGTGTGGCTGCATTGCTGCCTTGAAGGGCAATGGCATGTATTTCACTCAGTGTTTCTGAACATCGAACTGTCATACTTTTCTAGAGGGAGAATGCAAGTGAGTTATTTGAAGTAGAGAGGTAAATTTTATTATTCCATTCTCCAGATTATTTGTGGCTTTTGTATGCATATAGTCTGCAAATAAGTTTCTGAAGCCCTCTCTAAAGCAGTATTTAATTTCCTTGAAAGCTGTTTAATTCTCCATGAAAGTCCTTAAAGGTAATCTCTGAAAAGAGAATGTTACCTGCTTTGGACTCATTGGCTCAAGCCCTCAGGTTCACTAAATCCAGGCTGGCCCCAAGGTGCCCTATGGAGTTTGTCTGAGCAGAATGTGTCTTTGAAGAGGTACAGGAGAAAAGAGGAAAAGGAGAAAATTGTATGCATTAACAAAAAGACTTAGTGATTCTAGGTAAAGTAGGAAAGAAACAGAAGAAGCCAAAAAAGAAAACAGAATAATAGAATCATAGAATAGTAAGGGTTGGAAAAGACATTAAGATCATCCAGTTCCAACCCCCCTGCCATGAGCATAATCGCCTCACACTAGGCCATGTTGCCCACCACTCTCTCCAAAGGAAGAAGAAATTTTTCCTAATCAAGTCTAGAGTGCAAGAAGGGGGTGTTTGCAGAAAGGGTACAACAATTTATCTCTGCAGCCTGTTTCAGAATTGGAGGCTACTTTGTTTTATGCCCAGAACAGAGCTTTCCTCTTCCATGTATGAAGAACTCAGTTCCCTAAAAGCTGCATGTAACATGTGGGGATTAGAATGATTTCAGATTTGTTTTCTGGCATTTAGCCTGTGGTCACCTGACAAGTGTGGCTTTTTAACAGAGAGAAAATGCCCTGCTATTATATTTCCGGGCTCAGGGTTTGCAGTCATCATTCGATTTGGAAAATGTGGACTTGGTGAATGGGCTTGTTCCTTTTGTAGGGGATTACAATAATACACGGAAGCTTGTGAGTGCTTCTGACAGATGTGCTGGCGGCCTGCCACTGCATGAAGGGTGCGGCTCTGACTGACAACTTGCAATTATATGATGATGAATGGTTCTGATGTGTGTTCAAGAGAAAACCACTTTCTAGAAAGTGAAAGTTGTGCATACGGTTCCTATAAAGTAAGTCTTAAGAAAGGCCCTGACTTCTATTTTTTGCTGGAATAACCAATTTGGATCCCCTTTTCTGTCAAACTTTTTCTGGTTTTGATAAATAAGGGCCAAACCAAAGTTTATGTGGGGAAAATTAGCTTTGGCCCATTTTGGCTTAAGAAATGCTTTATCCGCATTTTTAGTCAAACTGACATCATCACTGTAGAGATACACAAATGCATACATACAAAGAAATACTTAAATATATACACATGACTGTGCAGTAGCCAACAAGTTCATCAAAGAAAATCCATCAAGCAGAAAACCGCTTTTCTGTCAAGGGTATAATTCACCCATCAGTAGGCCTGCGTAGCTCATGTTAGTGTTAATAGGAGTTTCAGCCACACACCAAAGGCAGAATGTACCCACAGATGACTTATAAATTATCTCTTTCTTTGCTAGATTTAATCCAGATTTTTACAATACTGTACTGTCAGAGTCACAGCCTCCAAGCAACAATGCATAGAGAAGGTTCAGCAGAGGGGGCTGCCTGGCACCTTGGCTCTGGCAAGTTGTTACAGAACATGGTTAATGTTAGCTGACTTGGTATTGCTTTCCAGTGAATGGACTGCATCTAGTAGCTGAGTTGAATTGTCTAATTTTGGGGTGATGCTATGGGTAACTTTGCCTGTTAGAGCTGTGATACTCTGAATTGAAACCAGAACACCTGCAAACAAGAGGAATTGAGCTTTAAGATTAGGATGTGCCATCTAAGCAAAAAACAGGAGGTTGTAGAAATAGTGTTTTAAAACCACCTAAATTTTGTTTAATTTGAACAAAGATAACTATGTTTATCTGACCATGTAGAAAACGTATTTTTTCTGGGTGCAAAATTAGTGTTCTACAAGTGTTTCTTGTGTGGTTTTCTGTGTGGCCAAACTCTACTGACCCTTTCTGTGAGCTGCTCATCGTTCTTGATTCTGTTATAAAGGAATGGAAGCTTCATCAAAGGAAAAACTATTTTTTTCTTAAAGGTCCAGTCTTGAGTATTGGTGGAATATGTTCATGGTATTCAAATTTTGATCTAGTCTTTGCAAAACTTACTATTGCTAGGGGTTGTTAAGGATCCTGATCCAACCTGGCAGCCCCTGCATAGCTATGCTGTAAACAGTTGTCAGGATTTTCCTATGCATTTGTTGGCAGTATTTGCTCTTATTCTCTGACCAACTATTTAATACAGTATAAGGTTCCACTTTTAGGGCCTGGATCTCTGTCATTATCCATCTTTTGAAATTATTTAACTAGTGCAAAAAGAGCAATAAAAAAAATGCCATGAAAACAAATGGGCAAATTTTGTACTTATTTTGTAAATAACTACAAAAAGTAATGGACTGTAGTGATTTAAAATCATTAACCCATGTTCTGGGACTAATTGCTTGTAGTCTTAGGTGCTTAGTAGGTCCATTTAATAGCCTTCTGAACAAGGGAGCTGTCATTGTCTTTGCATCAAAGTACACATTTACACCACTGTTTATAAGATAATAAACTCATTAGGGAGTTACATTTTGCTGTAGAAGGATATTTCTTATTTCCTGTCAGCTAAAAAGGTTTCAGACAATTCCTGAAAATACCTGGATGTGGGGCTGTTCACTGAAAAGAATTGTTCCTAAACACAAGACTTTCTTTTAAAAAGAAAGTAGGGAAGTTTCTAATTTTAGTTTCTAACTTGGGAAACTCGAGCAATCTCATTGTAGAATTAAAAAAATTCTGTGTGTCTTCAGCCTTCATGGAGCTTGCCAGCAGCTCTGGGACCTGCTGTGACCACTTTGCCTTGGGAAAAGCTGTGTCTGTTCATACTGCCTTCCTCCCTTTGCACAGGGATGTATATGTGACATGTATAGCTTTGAAAGGAAAAAAGAACAACAACAACAATAAAAAAATTTTGTGGAGCTTATGCCACTGAATTCTGAAGGGTCTATGAGTTCACTAGAAGTAATTAAGATGATTCCTTATAATTTTTCCTAGTGGCCTCTGTGAGGAAGTATGTTAGGTGTTGTACATATAGCAGTAGTAAAAGCAAACAATAGTCTTTGTCCCAGAGAGCTCTCAGTCAGATCTTATTATAAGAGAGAACAGGTGAGAATATGATTGGTGAGGAAAAGTGGGCACCACTGACAATAATATTAGTGTGTTTTTTATAGAGAGCAGCAGTACCACCTGCCCAGCCATACGTAAGATGGTGTAAGTTATACCTTGTCCATAAATAAGTCTTTAAAAAAAGCTTAAGGAACCAGAGATGTGTAACTTACCATGTTTGAAACTTTGCCTTCCTAGTGCTCATGATTATATTAATAGTCTGAGTGCAAATGTGGCAAATAGGGTTTAGGCAGGTTTTAACCCCAGAGGATAGAGAAGTTGACAAAAAAATTGTATGGTTATCTAAATACAATGTGTTTTGTGGGTAGCGTCAAGGTAAAAACCCCAGTAAGATAATTCTTATTTAGAGTAAAGACAATAAAAACTCAACCAAAGGGTAAGAAATTAATCTCAACTGTCATGTGCGTCAACACAAATTAAGTGGAGCAAACCGTGGGCACGTGGAGAACCTGGCAGCAGCTCAGCCTTCTGCCTTGACTTGATAATAAAAAGCCGTTGCATTGCATGTTCGAATCATTATGGCCACACTACTTTTTCTGTATGAAGTCCATGCATACAACCTTGTACATAAAGGATCTAGCCTTAGAAATCGAGCAATGGCATGCTGAAGACACTCCGAAAGACAGGAAGTACAGCTTGCGGTGAAGAAATATACGGATCCTGTTGTGAATTTTGTTATTCTTAGAGTGCAAGTGCATGAAGTACCTTAGGCTGTGATCTACTGAATGCAGTAGGAATCAAATTTTCACTTGTTACTCAGGCACTGAATTTGGTAATATATTTAAATGAATATGCCAATATCATAATTTTCTAATATACTGTGTCATTTGGTGCTTGAAAAAAGGTATTTCCTGTCCTGTTCTTTGGTATGGATACTTCTAAGATCATAAATCAGAACTTATAATTGAATAATCTTTTGTTTAGGGGCTGTTCTTATAACGTGAAATTTTCTATTGGCCCTAAATATGAGAAAAATGCATCTAAACAACTGAGTCTTGGTTAGATTCTTTTGCATTTGTGCAAAGAGTGTGTCATAAACCAGCATTAATCTACAGTTTCAAAGTAGCTGTGTAGAATTTCATGCATGCTTAAATTTTCTGGGGAGTTATGCAGCTAAAATTCAGCTCATAAATTTAAACTGTTATAACTACAGAGTCTGGATTAAATCAACAAAGGCAAGAAACCTAAATGTTTAAGGCAGAAACTGTTTAAATTATCTTTCTAACCTGCAATGTAACTTTTAGTGAAGATTGTGGCATAATTCTCTAGAGCTCAATTGCCTATTTCTTGCGTGTAGTGAGGAAAATTCTGGAAAAGAAAGGATGTTTATTAACAGAATAGGAAATAAAGAATAACTTGAAACAGGTAGCATGAGCTTACTGTGGTTTCCCTCCTCTGTAACTATGGAGATTTAATTGTACTGAATATGTATTTACCTCCTCAGATTGCAGATTTTGGGATGAGAACTTCCCAACTAATATTTAATCTCCCCTCAGATGTTTACAAAAATGATCCCCATTTTCTTGGCTCTGATATTTAGTGTATTGCTATGCTCCATATTTTGGGAAAATGCTTATGGTGATGAATTTGTATATCAGCTTCGGGGGCAAAAAATGTTTACTTGACACAGGGTCAAGTAGCACATCACACTGTAACATCACTTGCTCTGAACAGACAGAGGGATCTAGACAGTCTGTCAGCCTTTACATGGAGGATGTCAAGAATTGCTGTAAAGCAAAAGGAGGCTATGTCTCTTTTACTGGAATAGCAGAGGGTGCAGCATGCAATCTTTTATTATTGTCAGTGCTTGTAGTTGGTGAAGTCCAGTGTGGAGAAACAAAAGTCCATTTCCTTTAATTCAGCCTGAACAGTACACTTAAAATCTGTAAAAGTCTGAGCTCCATGTAAGTACAGGGTAAAATTGGCTTAATTTTGCAGAATGTGTGTATAGCTGGTGACAGCTTTCTTCAGTTACCCAACAAAACTTAAAATATTTTAAAAACAATTTTTGTTTCCATGTAGACAAGTTTAATTTTTCTTACATGGTTAAACAGTATTTTTCCTCAAAAAGAATTCTGATTCATCCAGTTCACTAACAGATATTCCTCCATGAATGTGACACTATCCAGTAGCTTGTTATATCGTTACTGGTCAATCTGAATCCTTGGTACCTATTTATTACTTATTATTCAAGCTATGCTCTGGAGACACGGATATGGCAGAGTTGGCTGGGATTTTTCAGCATATATGTAAATGTGCTACGAACAAATTATCTTCTCAAATTCTTTGTAAAGAGGAAAAAAAAGGTAGTCAGTGTACCAACTTCACAGGTGTGGGACTAGGGCTGTGACTTTGAAACTATCATTGATTTATTGTTTGTTCAGCTTGAGGTGTTTATGTCCTGATTCTTTTCTAGAGGACCTAACTTTGTGCAGCAGTTTATATATAGCCATATATATTATAGCCTCAATCTTTACATTGACTTTACATTGACACAGCTGCAGCTGTGAATGTTCAGCAATTCCTCAAATAAAACCCCAAGTTTTTTTAAATTGAGCTCCCAGAAAATGAAACTGCGACCCATCATTTCTCCTTTTGCAGTTCCCTCCCTCATTCATTGAATTTCTTTGAACTTTTGCAGTGAAACACGGCCAATGATTGTGTGGGCAACAGCCTCGTTTGCTCTGCAGTTCTAGTTTATGCTTTTGTCTGGGATTGTCCCATGTGCTGAGTGTAGCAAGAATTCAATACAAAAATTGCATGCATTTTTTGGTTTAGTTGCATTTTTTAATTTATTTCTTATTTAAAGAGTGTATTCTGATGTTTATTCACACAGGGGCTGAATTAGGATTTTCTGGACAACTTTAATTCTAGTATTTCCATATCTTCCCAGTATTTGACTTTATAAAATGAATAAATTTTTCTTTTACAGGAAAAAAAAAGAAAAAAAGAAAAAAAAAGATGGCTTATTTTCAGCTCTGTGTATACAGGAAAGTGAAAATGTTAAGGTATTGCTCTTGAAGATATTAGTGCATTCTTAAGTCTTTCAAAAGATTTATAACAAATCGGCTATTATGCCTGAAATATGTATCCATGGCAAGTAGATGGGTGCTTGTGAGATTTGTAAACCTTTTAAAGCTCTGTTTATATGAATTAGCTCAGGAAAGTCTTGCTTGTTCTATATTTCTATTTAAATAAAGTATAATAATTTAAGTCAAAATTTTATTAGTATAAAGGGGTCTATAGAACTGATTTTGTCAGTGCATTTTAGTGTCCTGGAAAAGACTGCATTATGTGCCATAGAAACCTTGAGAAATGGTAAATAGAAAGGCGATTCTAGCTATTGTTTTCATTCCTCTGCATCCTTATTTGAAGTCATTTCAAATCAAGAGCGTATTATTTTACATACAAAACCACGTAAGGATTCTTCTTGAAAAATTCTTTTTGTTACACAATTGTTTTAATTTCAGAATATGCTATATAAGGGCTGAGTTAAGATTTTTATACACAATATTAAGAACACTTCGAATCATTAAACAGATGTTTATGACTGCATTATTAGGGTAATGAGTAGAGCATGATTTGGGGGAACAAAATAGAGGTCTTTTGAATCATCCATGTTTTGTTCATAAATCATCTGGTGTCACAAATTTTCCAAGGAACATTAATCAGTTTAATAGAAACTGATTTTTCTTGCTTTTCAGGAAGTCCCTTTTTACTCCCACTCCCCCAACTCCCCAAAACTAACATGATGTGAATGAGATTACACACAGTTGTACTTTTGTGTTAACTTTTGTTTAAGATGTTTTTACTCCTCAAAACTTTGACTTTTATAGTAATTTTACAGAATTTCTAATATGCTAAAAAATACAATACTGAATTGGCATTGCACCTGGTAGGAATCAACGCCATAACATAATATTTATTTGTGCTGTTTTGAGTTGAGATGGGATTCTCTGCTTGCTTCAGCTTGGTATATGAGTCTGGGAGAGCTGCACAATGTTAAGAGAAAAGAAAATCTGCCCCATGTCTTTAGTAAGGTGAGGCCAGTGGCTGGGTTTATTGTGTAGCTGAGGACAGGCTGTCTTGCAATCTGCAAGTTCTTGAGCTACTAAGGAAATTCACTTGTAAAAGAAAGATGCTACATGTCCAGGTGCCATATGATACATAACTTCTTCCAAAGCAGTTTAACAAATGAGGATTTAAAGATTAAATTCTCAATAGTTTGTTTGAGTAATAATGAGAAGAATGTCACTTCAACTTGGAAGTGTTTAAGAAGAATGGATACCAAAGATGGAAGTGTACTGTTTAGGATTATAAAAGAAGTGTAACGATGAATGGAAGTATGAAACTGAGAGAAAGAATAATTAGGCCAAATACTGGGAGAAATTTCAAATCTATTTCAGTAGGCTTCGGTGAAGCTATGCTGATGAGTTCTAGCTAAGATATTGGCTTAGTCTGTTCTGCTTTTGTACTCTGAGGAAAAAACATTGATCTCTAGAGCTAGTCGATACAGACAGATGTGAAGGTGTGGGAGCAAATTAAAATAATGAAGATTTTGAGATCTGCTTCCATTTGCATAACTTTCTTCTTTTGCAAAATAACAAATATTGCAAATCCTGTTGACTTTGTTACTTTGCTAATACATACTTAATAAGAGACAGGAAAGTAAGTGTATCGTTCTCCTTTATTTTATCAGTTTATGTGACCTGTGGGCCAGGGATTGCAAGAAAATTGTGCTTCCCTTTCCCTGTCACTGAATGCTGTTGTGTAAAGCCTGAGACTTTCTCTTGCCAGTATTATTTGTTCACCTGAGAAGTAAATAGAGGTGCACATACTTAGGAAATAGGTGATTGCATATAATATACAGTGTACTATCATTGTAATGCAAATAAGGCAATAGTGTGTGTGAATGTGTGTGCACTTCGATGAATACAGCCAATCTAACAGTAAAATACAGCTTACAATGGAACGGAAACTTTAAGTAAAAGAATGAAAGGTACATCTAATTTTGACAGACTTACAAGATATTTCTTTTCTACTAATATGCCAAAACATTGCACCCAAGCAATTACACTGACGTTTGAGAAAGCTCCTTTTGACATACATAGTGTATCGTCTAGTGCAGTGTTCATGAAATTAACATTTTCCTGAAGTAATCATATACAATTAAGTGACCAAATAGTTCTGAGGCAATACAACTGTATTTCACGGGAACTAAATATATTTCTTTACACTGATCCTGCATGTTTTAGTTGAGCAGTCATTAGCATGTTTATAATGGTTCTAATTTAGCACAACATTTTCTGAATTTTATCCTTGAGTCATTTACAAATTGTTCATATTGAGTAAACAAAGGAAACAGATTGCATTTTATACTTAGTAATTTATCTGAAAGAAGAGGGGAGGGTTAATTGTCTGAAAGTTTTGCTCTGTTTGGGGAAGTGATTCTAGTCTTGCATTGCTTGGCACACAATGCCTTTTTCCCTCTGTTCCGGGGAAAAAAAAAATAAAATAATGGAGGAGTGAGTAAAATGAAAAATTAGGAGCAGGACAAGATTTGCCACTCCCAAAGGGGAGTGTGGAGCAGAACTAGAGCTGGCACGAGATTATCTAAAACAGTTGGTGCATTCCTTAATGATCAAGTGCTTGAGAAGTCCAGCTCTCTCTCACAGAGCATCTGTGTTGATGTTTATATCAGTGCCCTGCTGTATGGGAAAAGCATGCTTTCTCTTGTTGCTTTTCTAAAAATAGCATGGCATATAGCATTGTATGAGTTATTTTAAGAGAACAAAAACATTTGCAAGGTTAAAGGTTCTGCTTTTTAATAAATAAATAAATAAAAATGTCAGAACTTCATCTTTGATTATTATTTCCCTGAAATTAAAACTCCTTTTTATCTGGAGTTTTGCACTGAGCAATGGTTTTTGCACTAGAGAATTCATGTTGAAACAAGCCATTTTAGGTGGAATTGGTACAAGCTTCATTTTTTCCCGCTAGCCACATCACAGAAAGCAGGTCTGGAAATCACTCTCAGTTAAATTCCAGTGTTTCTGTTTCAGATGTCTGTTGTTTCGTACAAGATCTAGACCATTCAAGTAGTGCAAATGAATTCAGAGGAAAACCAGAACATTTTAATGCCTAATTATTTTTAGTGAGCTTGGAGAGTTTTAATTAAAAGTTAAGAGAGCTCTCCAAGCTCTTACAGTTCTAATTTTATCATATTGTGGAAATCTTGTTACTGTGAAAAAATGTACAGCAGTTAGCAGATTTGCCTGGTTCCCTGTCCTAAACAAAACTGTAATGTTAGGTGGTCAGATCTCAGTTGGGTTTCTTTTATTGCTTTTGCGAGAAAACGTCTACTGTGAGATGTCTTTTGCATATAATTGTATTTAGAAAGGCTTCTTTGCCCTTTTTCTGTTTTTCTTTTTTTATTTTTTCCTTTTTTTCTTTTACAGTATTGACTACAAGTTGCCCTGAGAATCAGAGCTGAGTTCTAATTCATGATCAGAAATGTGCTAGGTGCTCAACAAAACCCTTGTGAGATATGCAATCTGCGCCAGAAGTGCCACAGTCTCAACAGCTAAGGCAGATAAATAGGCGGATAGAAACAAATCAATATGAGAGGAGGAAGTAAGCAACTGGCCAGGATTACTTAGGTCCTTAACAGCAAGATATAGAATTTAGGTGTGATTTTTATGGTAATTTGCAGTAAATATAGCAAAGGAATTAACAGGTTTTCCTGTTCTAAATGTCATGTGGCTTATTTTTGTGTTGTGATTGTATTTTTGTCTTTCAAGAACTTGGCTTTTGGAAGCTTATTACATGAAGAAAATCTTGAAAAGTTGAACAAGGAAATCAGTCCACTGGTGAACAGCATGTCTGAAATGCCTTATATTTTAATTTGCTGTTAGACCATGAGAATTAATTACTGTATGAGAACAGTATGGAAATTGAGCAGAATGAGATGAAATTCCCCTGACCTGCCTCTTTACTGACAGCAAGATTGAAGCCAAGCTGCTTATGAGCAAGAGACAGTGGCAATACCTTGCAACTATGGATGTTAAGCCTTCAGGCTGATTTTTGATTAGTTTTGTATTGTTGCTGTCTCTTTTATTTAAATTTTATTGAAACAGAAAAGGATAATTTGTGTTTGAAAGAAGAAAAAAAGTAACTATGGCAACCAAGAACCTATTTTAGTAACATTACACAAACTTTACATCCTTAGATTAAAACAGAATAGATAGTACCATCCGGCAGTTATATTTCTCATAGTTATGGTTAAATTATATCTTTATTTTTCAAATAATGAACTGTTAGAAGATTATAAAATTGTTTTCTTTCAAAGTGAATTAAATTAACCTTTTGTCTTTTCCTTTGATACCAAAATATTAGAGTTTGCATATATTTTTAAAATATATAATATGAAGCATGAAAATCAGGAAATATTTTATGATATACATCTGGAGTAGGTGGTTCTTCAAGGAGATCTGATGAACAGTGTTCTCACAAAAGGCATGGAAGCAAGCTGTTCTCACGCACTCAGAGGTGGATCAGCTAATCAAAAGTCCCAACAAAGGTGTATTAAAACTCATCACTTGATTTTTAAAGCATACTTAGTTTTCTGAATAATTCACAGTATTTATGAATGGGTCTAATAATAGCACCAATGGACCTTTTGTTTTAGTTTAATTCTAATTAACAAACACTAGGGTAAGTCTGAATTATGCTTGACTTTTATTTTGGAATATTTGTAAAGTACTGATTTTATTTAGGCTTTTCTACTGTAAACAGGATTTAGTATTCTGTAAAGAATACTGAAACAAACTTTCTTCTTTTAAATGGATGATGGATTGTGGTGGTGGTATTATTTTAGATGTCAGATCATTAGCTTCACCCACTTAAGAAAAGTATATTTGCATCTGAGGCATAGGGAGGGATGTGTAAAGGGAGCAGGGCAACCAAATAGTAGCCACTGTAATGGTTATTTGCAACTTATTTGGTTTTGGGGGAAACAAGCAGCTCTTCTGCAGTAGTAATCCAGTGCATTAGGCCTTGTAAGCGCACAAATGTCTATTACAAGGGGTTCGTAGTCTCATTTAGCATTCTTTCAAAGAAAAAAAAAATCATACAACACTTTTCCTCTAACAAATATTTCACAGATGCTGACAGGGTCATTCCACCCATGCTGTTTTTCTCATGATATTGGCTTGAACAAGGTGTTTAAACTCACTTAATGAAGGCTGATTCAAAGGACACCTTTTCTCCTTTGGTGAAGCTGAAGGCAAATAGTCGTAATGAGAGTAACTTAGAGGATATAGAACATGAGAGATGGAGGAACTTGAGTATTATTATGTATTCCCAAATCTTGCAAAAATAACATCTTTCTTTTTTTAGCAATATCTACTAAACTGTAATGATGTTTAACTATAGACAGTATTACTGAAATAGAGACAAAGATGCCACTAATTCTGTACTGTTGTTCTAAAAAGCAGAAAAGAAGTTTATCCTCCTCCTACTGGTGTTATAATCGGGTTTTAGAGCAGTGTCTGCCGCAGTATGCCTGAGTTCTCTTCTAATTCCTCTACCTTGTCTTTCCTGGTGCCTCTTTCCTTGAGATGTAACAGTTCAGATGCAGGTAGAAATATGTCACCTGTACCACTATACCTTTGACTGAATTATATTTCTGTCTTGCTTATGAACTTGCTATGTACTTGCAGTCATTACTAATAAATCAATGTGCTTTTTGTCTTCTGTCACAAAGTAATGTGTGTATTCAAAAAGAATTGTATGCAAAACAAGTCATGCTTTAGAACCCATCATTAATAATTATCCGTTTGCAGTATTGTTACAACATGTTTTGAGGGAAAGCTTATTGTAAAAGAAATAACAAGGCACTGCACAGTAGCAAGAATAAGACAGTTCAGTTGATCACTGGTATAGATGTTATAAATATGCCAGTCTGTACTATAGTGTTTTATTAAGTCTCAGAAAGTCAAAGCTGATTTGAAATAATAATGTCTGGCAGTCAGTGCTTTGAAGTTTTGCTGTTGCGCTCTCACATTTAGGCTTTCTTTTATGTACGACTTTATCATAAAAAAACAAAAATGTACACAAGGCATGAATGCTTTTCTTTTTTTTTTTTTTTTTTTTAATCTGTATTTCAAAGAAAGTAATAGGAGCTACTTCAGTGAATTAAGAGGTTTAAAACAAAAGGAACAATCCTCCCAAATCGATGAGGATAGGTGCAGGCCACTATAAGGTCATACAGTATTCATGTAAGCTATAGCTGGGGTTGGTAACTTGTTGAAGACTGAATAAGTGAAATAAAAAAAAAAAGAATGAAAAAAAGGGTGAATAAGGAAGAGACAAGAGGCAAAAGCTATCCTTGATAGGAACAAGATAACTCATTCAGTCGGAAGAGCTTGAGAGCTTGGCTGTGATAGCTAATAGTCTTGTTCTTCATCACCATTGTGCAACAAAGAGCTGGATTCCATCCATTCCATGACTGATTGATTACCCAATAGACAAATGTTAATTCTTTTCATCGATGCTTTGTCATTGTGGAGAGATCCTTTTCATCTAACACCTAGGCTTTTTTTTTCACAGTTGTTTTTCCCCCCTGCTTATTTATCTTTTGATATACTCTTCTTATTCACCTTTGCAAAACTGTCACGTTTAACAAGATTCTCACAGTACTTTAAACTCTTTTAGTTTACAATTAAAATTGCTAACAAAGTATGTAATAAGCCATGATATTAAATAATACTCAATGATTTAATTTAGTCATCTCAGTCTAATTGCACTTAACCTGTTTGCTGTCCTTGAAAGAAAATTTTTCATAGTTCATAAGAGAAGACTGTAAAGGATGAGGAACTGTGTGTTCTTAATATAATAAATTGATATAGTACAACTTCCTGAATTTGATCTTACATGTGTCAGTAAATAAACTGCTTTGCAGCATAAGCTCAACTGTCAGTGAAAAGAACTAAAAATGTACAAATGCTAATTTCTTTTTTTTCTTCTTTTATAATTATCTTTAACAAGAATCCATGAATTTTGAAAATGTCGGGATCCACAAGGTTTTGGCAGGGTGCTGAAGCAGAGCCTCAGTGCCGGAGAGTGATGCAGTGCAGATGTGAATTCGGGCTTCTTCAATGTGCAGGGCTGGATTCTCAGTCGATGTTTTGTTTCTATAATGAATCAAATCAGATAATGAATCAATATGGATTAAGCTGTTTTACTAATGCCAGAAGATATCTTTCTAGATTTTATTTGTATGTAAAAATTAAATTCCAGTATGGAAGGAAGAAAAAAATCCTTTTCTGATTCACAAATCTTTTAAAACTGTGTGCCTGTGAGTACAGAATACAGAAATTGAAGGGAGATATGCCTTTCAAGTCTGAGCCTTTATATTTAGTTTTGTGTCTAATGTGGAGGACCTCAGACAGTTTTAGCACATATCATTATTTTAAATTCTAAAAATTACGCAGATTTCACTTGCTAATAGAAAATTTGCAGCAATTTCAAAAGATCTATTTCTACAATGTTATAAAAGTTTATTAAAAGGCTCTTTGTGTTTTGGTAATCTTCCCAATAACAAAATGTAGTAGCTCTAAATCATGTGGTCTTATCTATAACATAGACTTTGGGAAAGGAGTATTTAAAGAAATGTTTGTTAGGGATTTTTTCAGTCATTTATAGAGATAACAATTGTAAGTAGCAATGTGATTATAGCAAAAAGGTGTCACACAGATAGACCTGTTTTCCATTCCAGTTCTTTGTCTGTCTGTCTTTAGAAGAGTGTTTTTTCCCTTTATGTAATATACAAACAATACAGATAAACATATGTGTTCTTAAGAGCAGTAAGAGAAGAAAAGCAACTGCTTTTAAGGAAAGTGTTTTATCAACTCCCGTGATATGCTAATTGTTTCTTTAAAAAAAAAAATGCTTTTCCTTCTTTCTACAAATTGAGGAAAATATCTTGGTTAAAAGCAGCAGAAAACACAACTTACAGCAAACATCAAAATAAAACTCTAAATCTCTTTTTTTTTTCAGGGATGAGGGGTCTGAAATTTTGGCAGGGGAGAAGCACAGAAACATCTTTTTAAACTAATGATGATATTACAAAAAAGACAAATTATAATGTTCTATTGATAATTGATGGTTATTTCTTGATTCTTCTATTATCAGGCCAGAACTCATAAAAGTAATAAATGCCTGTTATTGTTAAAAGTAAATTGTTATTATATAACAAGTATTTTAATGCTGCCTATTGCAACTTACAACTCCTTAATTTTGTCTCTTTCATAGAAAGATATAATTAGTAAAAAAAATTAGCTTTTCTACTGAAATATTACTTCAAAAACATTTACAAGCGGTGTTGTCTTTCCACGGAGGCTTGCCACAGTGAAAATGTGTTGCAATTAAAACCTGATCTTTGATCTTTTGGGAGTTACTGTTTGGTTTGCTTTCAACTGGTTTTAGGTCTTTTTTCACAGTTGTTTGTTTGTTTGTTTTAAATGAGTGCTGCTAATGTGAATTTTTAGGCTGAAAATACTTGCACCCTAAAATATGATTTTCCATATCACCTTTTTCTTCCCTACACTTCTCCCTGAGACTTTAAATCCTCCTTTTGTGGCCTCTTTGAATGCTTCTCCTCTCTGAGCATTTTTGGAATCCTCTGAGGTGAAACAAACTGTTAGTCATTGCATCGATATGATCTGTGTTGCCATCCTTAATCTAGGTTTTTTGCTTTTGTTTTCGCTTGTGTGAGTACTTCTGCTGGGCTGCTGACATGAGAATTTGAGCCACAATTTGGCCTTAATCTGCCAGTAATTTAGCAGAAGATATGTTAGGCTGAATTCTGTCTTTTTGTACCTGCCAGTGTTAATCTGTTACTGGAGTGGCATCGGTGTAAATGTTCAAATTTGGAACACTGTTAGTTATTTATAAAGCATTGTGTAGCACAAACGGCAGCTTGCTATGAGAGTTTCTAACAAGCTAAGGTATACGGCTATTCTCAGTGTATTCACTAAGAAGCAGGGCGCTCAGCGCCACACGTAGTGGTATGTGGCCTTATAATGAAGGCTTTTTGCAAAGATTCATTTAAGGAATAGGGTTGCCTTTAAATGTTTTTGATATTTTGCTAAACTGTCCCTAAGGGCTTCCAAGGAGTTTAGCATAGAGACTTTTGATGAGTCCGTGTACTAATAAAAGTAAATGCACAGTGTTTAATTGAGATTCTATTATTACTTCCTGGGAAGGGAAAATAAGTGTTCAATTGTGTGTAAAGTTTTCTTGATAATTGTTTATCAGTCTCAGTTGTGGTTCTTAAAGTCATAGAACTCTGGATCACAACTTCAGCCATAAGGATTTCCATCTTAAAAATCACCTTTTATGAGTTTTCTGGAAGGTTATGTATAATTTTGACTTCAGAGCCAATTAGTTTAATTGAAGATATGAAAAAAAATAGATTTCATTGAAATCTGTTATGCTCAGTATCAAATTTTCTGGTGGAATTGGGGTCTGATCATAGGAAACTCACTGAGGCCAATCTTCTGCTTTCTCAGCGACAGTTTTGCCTACAGAAGGCCTCCCACATTCAGGCAAAGATTTGAAATATATTCTGAACTTCATGTTACGAAAGCCTATCTTTTAATTGTTGCATGTGGTTTATAGTGAACTGAGAAAATTTCTGATACTGTGAACATCCAATACGTAAAGCGCTTTTATGAGTTCCATTTTTTGCATTGACATGGGTATAAAAATGGTTTCAGATGTCACTCTGTGCCAAATTTCCAAAAAAAGCTTCTGGATCTTCATGTATAATTTCAAGTGTGCAATCATTCTCAAATGAAAAAGACAGAATTTGTATATACATTGGCAATCTGTGCGTGTAAATTGGCAGTTAGCATGCATAAATCCCAAATGAAGTTTTTCTTTCAATTAGACTCTTATTAAATCCATAGTAACTCCATTAACCTCAGTGGAATTACTTTGGATTTAAAATCCAGTTAAATAAGAACTCTGTTGGCTGCAAGTTCATTTCCCTCTGGAAACATGGTCCAACTATAACAGGGAGAACAGTTTTAAAATGAAGGTAGCACTTGTTTTCCTGATGTGTGAGAATATATTTGATAATTTGATAATTCTTCTTTTTCTTTATTATTTTTTTTTAATAGATTCATCCTGCATGGAAAAGCTACTCTCTAAAGACTGGAAGGAGAAGATGGAAAAATTAAACACAAGTGATCTCCTTGGTGAAATTAAAGGTACCTCACTAGATCAAATTTTAAATGTTTGCATATATTTTAAATAAGGGATTGAGGATTCTTTAAAGTTAGTACAGAAAAAATAGTAGAAATAACAATCATAACTAGAAGGTGCGTTCCTCTTTTCAGTCAACTCACCCTGTTTTTTAATGTATGTCTTTGAGATGATCAATGTGACTGCCAAATAAATAGAGTATGTCACAGTGAGTTATAGGCAGTATCAAGGATGTTATCAGAAACACCAGGTTAGTTATATTAGTTCATTGACATTAGCTATATCTCTGTGACCAGAAGAAACATCTTGAAAACATGGAGTTACTCGTACTTGGTAGTGTTTCTTCCCAGTTGCATAAAATTTATCTAGAAACATCTTTCAGATTATAGAAGGGGTAACTGTGTGATTACTGTTCTAAATCTTTGATTCAAAACTGAGGGGGGGGGGAACCAACCCAAACCAAAAAAAGGGAAGATTTTTCTATCTTCATGCAATTCCTGTGGAGAAAGAGCAGCTCTGGATGAAATTTGGGTCCTACTGAAATCAGTGCAAGTTTCATTGTATATATAGACAGTACTTTCTAGCATTTCCAGGATCTGTTAAAGCAGTGATCTAGTAAAAGTGCAATTCTCTTGACAGTTAAGTACTATGTAGAAAATCTGAATTGTTTTTCCCCACCAATCAGTTCTTCCATGGGTATTTTATTGAGAAGAAATTTAGAGTTATTAATTAAGGAACAAATTAAAAAGGTGGTATTTTTTGCTGTGAGAAGGGATCATAAGGCATAATTCTATTAAATTGCAACTAAAAATATGTGTAAACAAAGAACCACGTGCATCATATTAATAAATATTTACTAGTTAAAAAAATAGATATACTATTTGATGAAAATTGATGCTTAGGGTTTTGTATGTCCATGAAGGACACTTAAGGTAGTTAAATTTGGCTATTATGCAAAGAGATGAAAATTGGCTCTTTTTAATAAGTTATAATTGGTTCTGTCAGCTTATTCAGGACCAAAATTTGTTGGATTCTCCATTTAGATTTTTTGGGTAGAATTATGAGAAGTATATATTTGCCAGGTAAGAGATTCTATAGTAATGTCAGTGGTAGAAATACAGTATGCAGTTTTACAAGAACATAAAATCCAACAAAATTATTTCTAGAAATCACATTCCATTTAAAGCCATATTGTCTCCTAATAGTGTGGAAATCATTGTATGCTAGTTTGTCCATTAATTGCGCAATGTAGCTACTTAGTCTTTAAATAGAAACTTCTTGAATGCTAATAGTGAATCAAGATTAAAAGAGGTAGGAATCTCTAACAATGCAGAATAATGTTCTTTATTCTTTCATATGGCACAAAAAGCTTTCATTTATTAAAAAACAAAAACAAAACAAGTGTTTTTCTGGATTTATGTTGTTCCTTCTATTTTCTTAGTATATATATTCACTGAAGAGTTAATGGGTAGAACTCTTGCTCCTAATTCTTTCTCATCTAGTTACAAAGTATTCTCAAATTTGGGGGAGCTTGCAACTTATTTTATACTTGTTAGCTGTGTAACAAGGATTATCTGGTCGGGCTCCCAGATTTATGTATTGAGAATCATTTAGTTTTCACAACTTACTTCCTCATCCCTAGAAACCTGTCCTTAAGGGATGTTACGTCTGCAGTATTCCACTCTGCTACTAATTGGCTTCCAGCAAGATGCAGTACTGAATCTTTGCTATTGCAGCTGCATTTAATATTTGCCATGAACAGGCAGAAATACAAAAAGACAAACACAAAAAATATAAGATAAAACATAATTGCTGTTCTGTTGTGCTTTGCACAGGCTTTCCATAGCAGAAGTAGTGGCAGGTCTGAAGTAGGACTCCTTTCCTTTGGTATCCCAAGCCAGTGGCCAAGCCACTGTCTCCAGCTGGTTATCTCCTAGGTGATAAAATCACTATCAACCTAATAACCTGGTATTAACTCATATTAGCATTTATGTGCCTTAAATCATCTCAGACAAAAAGAAAAAAACCCAACACTGTAGCCCTTGGCAGCATGAAAACTCGGTTATAAGAAGGAAATAAGGCAAAGTAGGGAAACCAGAGAAAATTTTTAATCTGTCAAGGAAGCATACTTAAAAAAAGAAAAAAAAATATCTTTTTAGTATTCAAGGTGGTAGATTTCCAAATCACAGAGTCCATTTTCATAGTGTCGAATGAATTTCCAGTCAGATAACTGGCAGGGCATGTGGAGGTCTCTGAAAGAATTATTTTTTAAAATGTGTTGTCTTTTGGAGGTCAAATATCTTTTTCCTTTATTTCCATTAGATTCTAAATCAATTTGTTGAACTGGCTGATACTTTTGGCTTTTGTGCAGACTTTCTGCTCATGTTACTGACAGCGTAACTTAAAGACATGAAGTGAAGCAGTAAAAATAAATAAATGAGGTCATTAGGGGGAAAAGATCTTGATTATAAGACAGTAAGGTGCGATCCTGTGAGGAACTGCTCTTTGCACTGACTGTTACTGGGAGTTGTTTATTTTAGAGAGAAGGCGTTGTTCTTGCTGAGGATAACCTGACCACATTTTCTTTCTGTCTGCACAGCTACAACTCTCCCCCTTTCAGTGAAAGACTGGCATGTTGGTTGTGGGAAGGCAGTACACTAAGAAACAGTGCCAGAAAAAAAGGATGAAAGCGAAAAAAAAAAAAAAAAGTACCATTGAGACAAACTGATTCTATGCATGCTTGGGAAGCACATAGAAAAGAAAAGATAATTGGCTGAGAGAAACAAATAAAAATGGTATTTTCTAGCTTTACCTCCTATATTTAGAACACAATAGTGTTAATCAAGATATAATTATAAACAATATCTATTAATTTAAACAATAGAAGCCAATACAAAAGTAACAAACAGTGAATCATTTATTTTTTTCTCTAAGTGGGATTGTTCCTGTTCACAATTACTCTTGCATAGTGTGCTTCATTTGTAAAACTGCTTTTTCTGAGTTTCTTTATTAGGATTTCAGTTATTGATAATGGTCCAGATTCTTCCTTGAACTCCAGCCAAGCAAGCCATTGACTTCAGGGAGGCTGCATGAAACTCAAAGATGCATTTGGCAGAATGCTTTGTAACCAAATTCCAGTGGTTAAATAAGTCTGCTTGTTCATTTGATATGTTTATAAATGAAACACACAGGTCAAACTTTCAAAAGTCCGTGAAGCAGTTGAGCTGAGTTAAATGACCTGCTCACCTGGAAAAAAGCCCCACAGCTGCCTATGCAAATCATTTGATTGTATCGTGTTTGCCAGTGTATGCATGCAAATACATTTATTTAAGGTATACAAGCAATTTGTTAGGCTTATGTCTGGCTTTTGCAGTGCTGTCTTTCGTATAAAAGTTAGGATCAGGAAATACTTTTTATTCTGGTGTTTGTTATCATATATTTGAATAAACAAAGTGACACAAAGACTGTCTTCTAAATTTCCAGATATTTGGGTACAGAGTTCTGTCCTCACCTTCCCTTGCTGCATGTATTTCTGTTCCTTAGTTATCTAGTTTTTCTTCAGCAGCCACAGCTAGGCAGAGTAGCATCATTTATCACTATACAGAGTCTGTTTTAAGTTTTCTGTTTCTGTTCCAAATATAAATCTCTGGAATAGCATAGTCTTGCATGCATCAGGCAGTTGTCCTACTGAAATAAACCACAATGGTCTTTCTCAGCAGGCAGGGTCTTTGAAGATCAAATAAGAAAGGTCAGTCTTTAAGTAACTTAAGCAATGATGTTACCGTGAAAGGGTCAGAATTGGTCTAGCAGTCTTGCAGAAGAGTGACTCCTGGGTCACTGGCTACTGTGTTGCAGGTTAGTTCTCTGACTTCCATTGGTGGTGTTTACAGCTGTAACTATGACTTGAATGTCATATGCTGCCTTTGTACAGTATACTCTGTTTTGGTAAGCATAGCAGTTGATGTCCGTGGCTTTATTCAATATAGAAGGCTATTTGCATTGTGTTTCCCATGCTTATTCCTTCCCCTTTTGTATTTGCTACTTTATTAAAAGAGTCTGAAACTCCTATTTCATGTGATATGTACACATTTAATGGCCTCAAAATATTTGGGTAGGTGAGAGGTAGCATTCCTGTTCCCTAGGAAATGTTGAATTTAGTAAAATGAAGGCACTCACTCACTTGATAGCCTCCTTGCAAGATACAATATAAAAATAATAAAAAAAAATATTTGTCCCTGATATTGTAACACAGGAAAGGCAGAAAGAGGTGTTTTCTTGATGCATTTGTGTGTGTGTGTGTGTGTGTACATTAATGACCAGAAGAGAACGGTGAGGCACAACTGTTTTAATCTAGTAATTTAACACTATCCATTTCTGTAATAGTCTTGGAGAGAGCTCTGCATGAATGAATCCTCGAGAAAGTTATGGTTTCTCTGTTTCTACAGTGAATTAATTTTTTTCTTAAAATATGGATGATTTACAAAACATTTCAAAATACTGGTTTTGCTTCCATTTTATAAAATTTGTCTTCACAGATAAGCTTTTGGGTGTTTCTTGGTGCACTATATCAAATGTGAAGACCATTTTGAGGAAAATAAATCTGATGTTTTCCTGTAGCCCTGACCGACACTGTAGTCTGGATTTGCAGACTACATTTGCAGACTATTATTTCTCATTATAATTGCTGAAATTTCTTTCTCATGAAGTCTAAGGGTATATAATAGTCTGCCTTATAAATATGTATAAATAAATATATATATGTCTTATATCATAGAGGCACTCAGAGGTTTTTAATTATGTCACTTTGTATGGCTATAGACATTTCAAAGCTCTCCTTTGTGCTCTCTGTTATAAACATATTTTATATCTTTTGAAGTCTGTGTGATATACATACTAGCAATTAAAAACCCAGCTCAGGCTTTGAGACACAAGGTCTTCTTAATTAAAACTCAAACAAAAGCTACAAGCAAACGCCTCACTATATGATTAAGTTCTAAAGTGTTATGATACATTAGAATCATTGTTAACTGCCAGGATTTAAAAAATCAATACACAGGAAAAAGGATCAACTGGTTCCAATTAGTGAAACCAATGAAAGTATTCAACAAAACATAACAAAACAATGCAACCCAGAACCCCTACACCCAAATCCTTTCAAAAGTGGTCCTGATTTGAAATATTCCACAGGCTATAAAAGGTTCTCATAATGTATTTTTTACCATGATCCAGTGAAGTGATATGTTTAGCTTTATATTGTAGCTCTCCAAATCAGAGAGATGTTTTTGTTTTGCCATTTCTCAAGTCATTAGCATTTTGTGTAATGTGGTACAAAAGCTACATTTCCAGGTCTAACCTGACCTTCTAAATTAATTGGTACCTTTTTGAGTGACTGAATATTTCATAAGCACTTTCAACAGTTAATGTTTGCATGCTCTTTAGTCTGATTTGCTTGAAGAACATAATGAATACCAAAATAAAAATATTTTGGTTAAACTTACCACACCCTCTTGTATCAATTTTTTATGATTAAGATATCAGTATAATTAGAGTAATTGCTAGCGTGAACTAGATTAAGCTTTATGATCTTATGTCATCTTGACTTTTTTTTATATGATTTTTATCCAGATTATGGATTTTAATAGACAGGCTTAGTACAGACAGAGGCTAGATCTGTGGGCCGGCTCACTGTACATAGTGCTATTATTTGAGTTACGTACATGTAAGTCTTGACAGGGTTGAAGCTGTACTTCATGAAAAAATAAAAAGAAGTAGTAAACAGAAGTAGTAAACATTTTCATTGCTCTGGTCTTTTGTTCAGAGGGTCATATTTCAGTTACACTTGTCACAATCATGCCTGCTTCTAATGTTGAAAGTTAATGACTGTTGCCATTTCTAGTTCTTAAAACTCCACAACTATAAATTACATTGTAATCAACTTATCACATAAATCAAGTTCTCCATGTTGTTGAATACATTTTATAAATAATATCAACTAGAATGTATGCAGTATATTTTCTGGCACAAAATGAATTTGTTACTTACTGCAGTCACATATATCTCTTTATTTTTTACTTTACCAGTGTATGTTTCTAAGCTTAACAATTAAGGACTAAATATATGAATGCTATACTACACTGAAATCAATGGGACGGCTCACTTATATGCTGTGTTCTGTGGAACTGTGTCCCAAATAGTGTACTGAGAAACAGGATCAACTGTTCATGAGAAAAAGAAATAAGAGGGATAACAATGGTAATAATAAGGAACTTGAAGCAGCAGTGCATTTTTTTGGCACATTAAAAATGATTGCCTTCTGGAATTTGATCCATTCTTCATTTGTAGAAATAGTGACAAGAAAAATGTATGGTATTAAAATGCGTTTATTTTCAAATGCCATTTAATTTGTTAGCAGAAAAAGGGTTGACTATAAACTAAAATTACAAGTAGGCTTTCTTCACTTTGTCTTCAAAAATTTGCCATTTTCTTCTGTAGGTAGGTTGTTTTGTATTATATATATTTCTTTAATTTTCATTATAGCAGAAATTGTTTTATTTAAAAAATGCAGAGTGTTTAACGATAGCTGAAAGGCTTGTAGGTTGAAGGAGCTTATGGCTACTTGGAAATGAAGGCCTTCTCTTCTGACTCTGGATGTCAGTAGCAAATTTCCTTTTGACCCATGTCCCAGCTTAGTTGCCTACAAAGTTGCCTACCTTTAGCAAAATAAAACTCCTACTGAAGAAGAAATACAACTTAGTATGAAAAAGCAAGTTCGTATGTAGAAGTCTGCACTGCTAAAGCAAGAGTGGAAGCTCCATTTCTTGTGTTTCACCAAGTGAAACAAGGTCTTGGGTTTTTGTTGCCCTAAATATGTAAGGTCAAATTCTAACAAACTAATGACTGTACACATTTATGTAGAAAGATGCGTATAGGTACAGTACTGAAAGGACTGAAATTTTCTGGTCAGTTTGGATTCTATGGAAACCTATAGATGTACTTCATCAGTCTTTTGTTAAAGGAGTTTCACATTAAGGAAATCTTTGATTTATGTGTCACATATAAAGAACATACTATCCTGCAGTGTTTGGTCTCTATGGCGACTGAGCAAGCTGGAGAAGGGTATAAGGAAAGGGCAAACATACAGTAATATTTCCTCAATATCCTCTTCCATTATCCCACAAAATATGATTAATAGGCTTCTTGATTCAGAAGTTGTACATTCAGTTTTAATGGCCCTTGATAGAATTATCATCTGTGAACATATCCAATCACTTTGGAACCCTTTAATAGACAGCTGAAATGTCTGTTGGGGTAAGCTCAGCAGTTAACAATATGCTGTATATTTGAACCTAGTACTTTGTAGGTGTCCCCTAGATTTTGTATTATAATGGACAAGGAATGGTTGTTCCCTGTTCAGCTTCTCTGTTACACTACCTTCAGTTGTCTGTTCTCCAGGTTGAAAAGTAAATATGTATTTGTTTATTCCTGCTATGAAAGCTGTTTGGCACTTTGGTCATTCTCATCACCCCTATCTGCAGTTAGTTTGGTAAGAAATCTTTTGTGCAAAATGTCTCTGTTCTGAGCAACTTCAGACTTCGGCACTGACTAATGATAAACTTTGTGGCAATCCTTTTCACCTCAATTGGTTTTAAACTCCCTTTCTGAATAGGGAGTCTGTCTTGAAGTGTGGTCTTGATGTGTGGATGTTGTGTGGTGATGCAAGCACCCTGACGACATCAGATATCAGATTTTATTTTTTTTTTTTTTCTTAAGACATATGTCAAAATGCCTCAGTGGACCCACGGTGGTTCAGAAATGTCGTCTGTAGAACTTGCAAAACCACTTGTGGGGGTGGAAAGAAAAGAGACATAGCATTAATAGTCAGAAAAAATGAAGAGCACTTTTGGGAAGCTCACATGCAACTGAGAATAGCAAGAACCTAATGTGCAACCTGACACAGCCACTGCCTCAAAAGCCTAAGCTCAGTGGCAAGTAGAAGAAATAAAAGGGTTGTCCTTGTCTTCTCTAAACAACTTGACCCTTTGGAAAAGGTTAACTATCCATATTTTTTTCAAGAGGGCTTGATTTTTCTATGTCACCTCACTTGAGATTTGACCAACGACGTCTGACATTTTTCTGCCGAAGGGCAGATCCAGCCAAAGAAGTCTTATTTTGCTTCTTTTCACTGTCTCCTGCAAACATGAAAGTGGTTTCAGGCTCATCAGGATTCCTTCGCTCTAGTCAGGTCATTCACGATACTGCCTCCTGACCTGGTTAGTGGTTTGGTCTCAAGTCACTGTCTGCTTTCTGCCTCTTACGCAAATATTTATTTTGGATTAAAGTAAATAATTTCTCCTTTCCACTTCCCCCATTCTTTTTTGTTTGTCATTAGCTGTTACAAAGAAATCTTGTTGTTACATATATTTTTTCTTACCTTTATTTCTTTAAACTGCTGTTAGTTTGACCCACATATCCTAATATTTACCTTGGTCTCTATTGATATTAATTAACCAAGTTTAATGTTAGTCATGTGCTCATGAAAGTTCTTCAAGAGTTATATAAGATTAAGCTTAAACCTGCTCAATAGCTGTTTAAAATTTATTGCCCCATAGATAGGGGTAATGAGAGGCTAACACACTTGTGTTGGGAATAAATCCTCATGTCTATTAAGATTTGTTTGAATAGGTTTCCATCACAACAGGTGCACAATTATTTTATGAGTAAAATATTATCAGCCTTCCAAATTAGTCAGGGCAAAATGCAAGTTGTCTGATTAAATAATCAAACCCAATACTTAAAATGCACTTGATTTCCACAGGAATTTTAAGATGCTAAGTCCCAGTCTATCAGTGAAACTGTGATTGTTTGCAGCATGCAAGTAGCAGCTTGTAGAGTATCCTGCTTGGTATGTTTTACATAATGCATCTTACATTATACAAGACAAAACCGCTTAAAAAGCATATAATAATAGGTTTTACTTCTAGTCAAACAATTTTAATCTACCAATGAAGGTATTATACTGCGCATTACAATCAGAAAAAAGTGGGCCTCTAATGGAAAATAGTTTGAAAGTGTTCTGCATTCAGTTAGGAGGCACATCAGTTTAGGAATACAAATCCTGTGTTGTTTTTTAAATAATTTAGTTTATGAAAGGGGAGGGGAAAAAAAAAATCCTCTGAATCTGAAGTGCAGCTTGCAGTGTGGAGATCACATATGTCCCCAGTTACAGAACAGGTCAGTAAATACAGTAACCCAGAGACCCAAGAAATGGGTAGGATCTAAAACAGTAGGTTCACCATGAACGGAAAACTTAGCAGTGCAGCTGTCAGACGCAGATTAGATACAGGTAACTGGTTGTTTCCATATCTGAATCTGTTTGTCAATCAAGGAATGCTATGAATCAGGAGATGGGATCTCAAATACAAAACCACAAAGTCAGAGACAGCATCTGGAGGAGCTCCAAGCCACAAAAATTAGGGAAGAAGCGCAGAGGGAACAAAAACTGTAAATGCTTGCGTGGATTCTGTCTCTGTATACATTGAATTTAAATAATTGTGTTGATACATCAGTAATAATAATTGCTGATAAAAATTATAGTCCTTATTTTGGGCAGCAATATGTTTTACTAAATGTGAAATTAAATGCAATTTATATTAATTAGGGATAATATGAAAGTATGTAAGCGGTTGACATTTCCGACATTTTTAAACGTACTACTATATATGTGAAGATACATCTTTTGCGTTTGTTTTGACTTGGAAATACTGTAGGTTGATACAGGCCCCTAGTGTGCTTTGTTGAAATAAGATCACAGTTCTAAATCTGAAGATCAGAAAATTGTTTATAGACAAGATTCGTTGTACTTTGAAATTTAGTTATGGGATTTGATCATTGATGTAACTGTTTACTAGTAGTTCTCTAGAAGCTGGGGTGTAGTTGTATTACACAGACTAAAAATCTACTGTTAAAATGCAGATAGTGTACCCACGTTGCAGGATTTCAAAAGTCTGTATCGTGTATACAGACATTTTATGTAGTTTTGTGTAACTTAAGTTTTTCTGAACATGGGAAAACTGACAGAGACTTCAAATTTTTGTTTGTGACATCAAAGGAATACAAATGTTTATGAAGGAAGATAAAGAAAATGAAATTGGCATAACTGTTCTGTGGTTTGGGCTCTTTTTTTTTAGATTCGTAAAGGATCATAGAGTTCCTTGTGGCTGAAATAACTTTTTACCTTTGCTGCTTTAAGCCAGTGCCAGGATCCATTTGCCTAAATATTGTTGAGATTCTGCAACAGTCACAGGATGACTGTAGATTTTCTTTTAGATGCTGCAGATAGTTCCTACTTCAAGGTATATTAATAAATTAAATAACCCTTTTCTCTATTTTATAGATGTTTTCTTCACCTCCCAAAGGTTCTGTAGTGTAATTTTGGGTCTCAGATTTCAGCCAGAGATAGGGTGCCCACTTCTGAAATGTAAGGATTTCTCTTTCTCTATGGTCTGCCACTTTTCAAGGTAACAGTGATTGACAAGGGCAATTTGGACCTCTCTTCATACTCTCAGATAATATACAATAATAGAATCAACTAGATTGGACCTTCAGGATCATCAAGTCCAACCTTTACTCCTGGACTGCTATATCCACCACTAAAGCAAGTCACTAAGGGCCTCATCTACGTGTTTTTTGAACACTTCCAGTGACTGTGATTCCACCATTTCCCTGGGCAGTCTGTTCCGATGCCTGACCACCCTTTTGGTGAAGAAATTTCTCCTAATATCTAATCTAAACCTTGCCTGACACAACTTGAGGACGTTACCTTTAGTCACTTGTTACTTGGGAGAAGAGACCAGCTACCTCCTTTCATGTAATTTGTAGAGAGTGGTAAGGTCTCCCCTGAGCCTTCTCTTCTCCATACTAAACAACCCCAGTTACCTCAGCCTTTCCTCATAACTCTTGCTTTCCAGACCCTTCACCAGCTTGTTTGGGCAGGCTGCAGCACCTTAATGTCTTTCTTGTAGTGATGGGCCCAAAACTGAACACAGTATCCAAAGTGCAGCCCCACCAGTGCCGAGTACAGGGGTTTGACCACTGCCCTGGCCCTCCTGGCCACACTATTTCTGATACAAACCAGGATGCTGTTGGCCTTCTTGTCTGCCCGGACACACTGCTGGCTCATATTCAGCAGTCAGCAATCCCAGGTCCTTTTCCCCTGGGCAGCAGATACATGGATGTTAGATGCTTAATGTGTATTTTAAACCATTGTTATAATCTACCTGCAATAGTGAGTTCTAAAGCCCTTTAAAAAAATCTGACCCAGAGACACCTAAATCTTAAGAAATCCCTTAGAAAAATACCTGAGGCATTTACAGATACAGACAGGTTGAAATTTTTATATATATTTAAATTGTAGAGAGGAAATAACCATAAAATACATTGTTTCAGTGCAAAATTGTTTTGCAGTCTCAATTAGCCTTTATTTCGGCAGTATCACAGCATCACAGTTACACTGATGTAACTTCTGAGAAACATTTCAGAATCATTGCATTGGGTTGCAATAGGTATGTTGCTCCAGAAATAACTAATTTTTTTTTTTTAATAGGGCACTTAAAAGGGAGATGATTAACTTTCAAAGCCAATTGAAAGAAGTCTCAGTAGAAATGTTTTCCCTGCTTCTGCTTCTTCTTGTGTTTTTTAGTGTCCTGTTATGAAGGAAAAATATGATGAAATTGTGGTTACTGTAAAAATAAAGTAATGAAAATGCAACCTGGATAGTGTTTTACTGTCTTAAGAAGAGAGGACCAATTAGGGAATCCTGATTTTCTAAATATATCCCAGGTCTATTTATAATATATTGAATTAGAATGCTGTTATTACAGAATATAAAACCTCTTGGTATGTTTCCTACATGCTCCCAGTGCTTCAAGATTTATTCTGAATCATCTTTAAACTCTAGGCTCAAAGTTGTGCTTTTGAATATTAAATTACATTTAGTCTTTTGAATAGGCAGTGTTTATGTTTTCATTCTGGCTGATCCTGTTTGAGTCGTAGAGTACCTGTATAAGCGTAACAAAATAACATGATATCACTGTCTTGTTTGGGACTGTGAGAAATTTCATTACCAAAGATTCTGTAGCAAAGGGCTGTGTTAAATGTTTTGGTTTGTGATCAACTAGGTATGCAAATAAATTGAATTAAGAAAATTTACAACTGTACTTTTAGTCGCTGGTAAGAAGCATCTGGCTAAACATACTCATGCTTGTGGTTACAGTATAATTATACCAGAACACTCTTAGAATGTGTGTAACTTCAGTCTACAAATGTTGGCCGCCTCCTTTGTGCTCTGGTTAATGTGATTTAGGAGGGTTTTCAAGTTAGAGAACTTGACTAATAATTTTGTAGTGTGTTTAATAGGAGCACAACAGGACTGTCATAGAATTCCCATTTGATGTGGAATGTTTTCTTTTTGTTAATTAATTATAAAATGATCCTTGAGGGAACAACGAGCATAGTTTATTTGTTTGTTTTTTGTTTCTCACACCCATACAGTGAGGTTGTGGTTATTTCAAAAGACATAAGATAATTCATATTTGCAGCATTAATATGATCTACTGAATTGGCTTTACGGATTACTAGGTTGTGTGCACAGATATGTAGTGCTTTCAATTTATGACTGCTTGACTATGAAAGAAATTTAAAATAATATTCAGATTCACAAGCCTGAAGCTGCCAATTTTTACCGCCTAATGCCATTAATAATGAACGTATCAATGGACTTGTTTCAAAGCCCACTTAAATAAGGAAAATTTCTTCAACTGACTTTTGTGGACATATTCGAAATGTATAAAATGTTGCTGCTTTTCCATACATCTCAAAGGCTTTTAACTAAATTGTCTGTATTCAGATGAGGTAAGAAGTTTCTTCTTTACTGCTTCTATGATAGACAGGCTATGCTAATGTCCTTGTTTTGCAATAAACTTTACTTCTTCATTACTTATCACCAGAGGCAATAAAAATCTTCAGAGGCAAATATAAGTTTTTCATTGATATACTTGTTTGTATTTGTAAGACATGAAAGATGAACATGCAATTAAGTTCAAAATTAAAATTTATATTTAAAGTATATAAATCTTACAGTACTAATATTCCTCATATTTATATTTAGACATTTCTGAGTGGTGTAGCTAATAACTACTAACTAAAAAAATCATGGAAATAACTTATTTAACAAGATATAAAAAGTAACTGCAAGACATCATAAGTCAGACTACATTTCACAGGGGCATATCTCCTCTCCTGTGTATATTGTGCATTCGGGATGCAATAGAAAAAATGCATTTGGGTTACAATTTTGTATATAGGAAGAGAGGCATGATTCCTAGAGTGTTTTGGAGTGGGATCCTCAGTGTTAGCTTTAAGGCAAATGAACTCCAATAATTGAATCCTAATATGTACATCAATTAGCCTTTTTATAAAAAAGCTGCAGAGGCACCTATGGAAAGGATCTCTTCCTTTCTTGCATCTGAAGAGAAAAATATTAATTCCTGTCCTTGTTCTCATAGAGCTTCCTGGTTCATAGAGCTTCAGATTCAATATAAGGCACCACATCATCTACCTTAAAACTACATTAGCCCCACAGGAAGTTACACTGATTATATGTTTTTGCACCTGATTTGCACATAGAACTGTAGAATCATAGAACACTTAGGGTTGGAAAAGACCTTAAGATCGTCTGGTTCCAACCCCACTGCCATGGGCAGGGACACACTCTAGACCATGTCACCCAAGGTTCTGTCCAGCCTGTTCAGCTGCAGGCTGTAAGAACTTCAACCTTACCATCCTCCCATGTAGGTATTTAGACATTGCAGTGCAAAACATTCCTCACTATTTAAAGAGAAGAAATGTTGTTTCTGCAAATACTGTGACAAAAAGCAGAAAAAAAAAACCACCCAAAACCAAAACCAAAAACAAACCTTCTTTTCTGCAGTTTTCTCTTTAAAATGGAAAAGTTAATTAAAACATAGGATTCTTTTTCATCTTTCATTATTAGTCCATAGTTTAGATAATGTGAGAAGACTGAACAAACATGCAAAAGCTTCTTTTACATCATGAGTTTTTTATGAAGCACAAATATCAGCTGAAGAAATCATAACTGAGTCCTGTTATACAGGGAAATTAATGTCATCTAATTCATGAGCTGTACTCATCAAATAAGGTACTAAACTAACTTCCCCTAAGCTCAGCTTCCTTCCAATCATTTTTACGCATGTACATATACAATTCTCGTTCCAACATGAGATAGAACTGATATTCAGTTCATCTCTGTGATTGAAGGTACAAGTTTTAATTGGAGAGCTTTTCCTTTCAAGCAAGTGCTTTTTTGCACTTACACTGCAACAGGAAGGAATACTAGCTGAAAAAGAATGAAAAATTGTCTAGATAACTTGGAATTGTATGATGTTTACATAATAAAAAAATAAGATTCATTTTGAAGAGTATCATGGTACCCAGAAATCACTTGTTAAAGCTAAAATTGAATATGGAAACAAAATTATTTTTATCCAGCTGTGTGATGTTATGAAAGAACAATCAATGGAATGGAGCAATTTCAAAATCAGTCCTGAATCCTCTATTTACATTTTTTTCTTCAGCTGACGCCTAGTCTTTCCATGTTGGATGATAAGATCCTACTTATTCCAGACTGTCATCAATTGTAACTCTCAACATTGTAATTCCATATAAGACATTACCTATGATTGTATATAAGCAAAAGAAATTATCCTTTCACAACTAATAGAGAAAGTTACAAAAAAATGTTACACGTTTTACTGCAATGTTTTATATGAATATTAGAGATGACTTAGCATTTGTATGTCAAACCACCCATTCCTCAAGCCAGGTGCAAATACTAATGTAAAAATCTAGAACTAAATTTTTTTTTTTTTTTTCCTTTTCTGGAAATGAAGGGTAGGGATTTTCTACTGATTTCAAACTTAGAATCATAGGATCATAGAATGGTTAGGGTTGGAAAGGACCCCAAGATCGTCTAGTTCCAACCCCCCTGCCATGGGCAGGGACACCTCACACTAAACCATGTCACCCAAGGCTCTGTCCAGCCTGGACTT